>JBBBDQ010001213.1:7190000-7232500 GCA_037127315.1 Ascarosepion bandense | reverse complement strand
TCCTTCGCCATCCTATATTCGTTTTATTCAAATCGCTGTTCTCTACTGAAAGTACTAAAAAATGATTTATTTTTCTTTCTTACTTTTTGCATTTACAATGCACACAAGGCCCAAATCGCTGGATTCATCATAATAGCGGGCCTGTGTGCTTGTGTACGTTACTCAGCTCGATATATTGATTGCTGTGCATCGTTTGACACTGAACCAACTTGTGAATGAATCAGCTGTCGTCGATGTATGCGCAGGCGCCGTGTCAAACTTAAAACGAGACACATTGACTCTATAATGAATTCTTCGTTTTAGTCACATACCTGGAAGGCTTGAGTTGCTTTCCATTTACCTTTTAAAAACATTCTCATTTTCTTTTAAATTTGCTCAAACGCAGTATCACATGTACACAGGTAAAAATAGAAAAAAATAGAAAAATATTACGAAAGTGTAACAATGAGAAATCATTGATTCTTTTTTAATCCATGTAGAGAATTTTATCGAGCTGAAGTGTTTCGTTAACTTGCATTTAAAACATGTTTGTTGTTGATTTTCCCACACATGAAAATATATCATCTGAAATGACGGCAAATAATAATACAACCTGACAAGATTAGATTATACCAAATGCCATTATTCAGGTCAATATTTCAATGATAAAAGAAGCATTAAATGCAAATTATGTTGAAACTTTAAGTATGTATGTTTATTTTTTAATAAAATTTTTATACAAATATTAATATCGTGTGAAATTTACATTAAAATCCCTATCTTTTTATTTTATTCATAAAACAAATTTGTGTTATGTTTACGAATACCAAAATATAGGGAAATTTTTCTACGTCTTTTCCTTCTTCTAATAAATATTATTGAAATTGTAATATTTCTTTTTGGTTTAATAATAATGATTTGCTGATACATTAATCCATGGCTGTAAGAGCAGAGATGAGTTAATACCTTTCCATTGTTTTCACATTTTCAAGTAAGTGAATGTATACGAACTCGAATGATATCGGAACTCGGCTCTCTAAATGTAATCGCTTTGAATACTCTCTGCTGACATGCGATGTGAAGACACTAAAATTTATCGAAATCAGCAGGAAGACAATGAAGGAGGCCCAGAAAAGCCTAAAGATAGAGCCTAAAATTTTGGCAAGATGCTCGAGGACTATGTTAACGATGCTTCTAGATTCAAAGAAAGAGGCGAAATCGTTTACAGGCACCGTCCTAATGACGAAAATGTACGAATCCAGAGGTAGTATATGGCCATGAGAGTAACTCGAATTGTTGTCCATGGTGTATCACAAGAGATTTCTTGCGAAAATGTTTTTTTTTCGCCCAGTTCGGAACTGTGGAATAGGTGTCTCAAGTGGCCAGCAAAACGGAGGTCCCGGCTGAGGATGTCGGTCTGCAAGTTGTCCTGGACCAACAGAAATTCAACAGTATTCCAGATATTTTGCTGTTTCGAGACAGGAATTTGTTTGTGGTTGTAGAGGTCCGAAGACCCCAATGCTGTATGTGTGGCGCAGCTAAATATCTGGCCAAAATGGGCCCAACTAGGAATTCGGTGCCGACACCGGACGCACTGGTAACATATGTAGCACTGGTAAAAAAAAAAATTTACAGCGCACAATTGGTGAATGTGGAAACGGAATGGACTCTCCAGGAAACGTAAATCTAATGAACGGAGTGGGTAAGAAGTGTGAAGAATTGGTTTCTCTTCCTCCTCAGTGAAAGGGCGAACAGAAAATTTCGCCGTCAAAGAAAACGTTTATAACAAATCAACAACAGTATCATCAAGAAAAAAATAGCAGTGTCTGCAGTACAGGTAGTCGAGTACGAAGAAATGTCTCTAACACTCACTTCTTTAATGAAACGGGGGAGGTGGAAGAGAAATAGGATAATAAAAACAACGAAAAAGAAAGCAGATCAGAGCAGGACAGAATAGGCCCTAACCCTAACCCTAACCCTATTGAGGCAACTATTTGAAATGTTCTCGGTAAACGGAAAGTCTGTCGAAATCCCAAACAATTTCCCTAACGCCTCCGAAGTCATAACCGTGATTCGAAAAACTGGTGGAAATTTTAAAATGTTCCCTAAAGGAAACGTTTCCTAAAATTCTGATGAAACACGTGAAAATACCGGAATTAAAGAAAATGTCATTGCTCTGTGCAGGGAGGGCTCCTGAAATTCTTTATCTCTCTTTACATAGGGCTCTAAAACTCACGTACCCGTAGATATGGCTGCGATCTAGGGAGAACACTTTGCGAAGTTGATGCTGGTGTGCTGTCTAGGGATTTTTGTCTGTTCAGCTTTCGGGAACCAGCAAGCCTTTTTGGCTAAACGTACCCTGGATGTGATGGAAGACCTTGCCCATATCAGCGCCTGGAGCCATTTGATTATGGCCGATATTGATTCAGATCATTTCGGTTTATGCGCCCAACAACCGGAATGATCGTGTCTTGTTCCAGGTGGATTCTTTGCGCCTATTCTTAGTGGAGGACTGGAATTCCCTCCTAAACCACAAGATAGATAAGGAGCGGAAACCAGCTGGAATTCGGGAGATCGTAGTCTGGTTGATCTGATCGACGATTTAAGTCATATCGATAGATACCGGGTCGATCATTCTGGGGTGGTGGAAGATGAGGACGTGGGCACTTAATTGTCCATTTACACAGGTAATTAGTTATCTGGATAGAATGTTAGTGAGAAGGGTCAATCTAGATTTAGTAGATTGTCGCTAGGCTATTCGGACTACAAACATTTTGTTCCCATATAGCGTTATATCGTAGGCCTGGATTGACTTGACACTGGAAGTTCAACGTGTTTACACCGGACAAGCATCACTTCTGGCAACAGCTAAGTACACTAGTGCGGCGGGAATCATTTGGGGCGGTTATTGTGGATATGTGGTAGGAGAGGCTTAAAATTAGTGTTAGGCTTTACACCTCTGACTATAGCAGTTGACTCGTCCTACCTAAGACTAACAAGATAAAGACATTTTAACATAGTTTGTCCCGGGCTGTGGTTGAGGGATCCCGTAGAGATAGCATTAGCTTGGCAGGATCTAGACCGTTTAGCTAATAAGCGTTACTGGGGTCTGGCAACTAGGCATAGGTTAAACAAGATGTCTAATGAAACCGTGATCATATTCGCAGTATTGCGCAAGAAAAAAAATCCGTCGAGGTAGCGATCGATATATTCGAGTAGTCAAAAGCCCGGATCGGAGAACTCTGATGTCAACCGATGATATGCGCGTGGTTGTTCGGAGGCATTTTGAGAGCTGATTCACGAAGGAGTCTGGTCTCTGTAAAAATGAGTTTCGCAGCGGTTTGGGTGACTTTCCTCGATTTGTGCCGTCTGAAGCAGCTAGCTTCGAGGGTGAGATCACGGATTAGCATTGAAGAGAGTCACCAAGGGTGTTGGAAGGGACTTAAATGATTACAGGAACATAACTTTGCAAAACACTAATTTAACGATTTTTGCCAAGATTCTAACGGAGGATTTGCAGTCAGTTGTGGAAATTCTGTTGAGATCTGAGTGAACTTGTGCTGTGAACAGCCAAAAAATTTAGAGAAAACTGCATCTGATCCGTGTAAAAATCGTGTAAAAGACAAAAAGCATGTCATGCTGATCAATTTATTTCAGTCCAAAGCATTTGTTAGAGTCAACCATCGGTATTTGGCTCCTGTCCTGAAAGCCGCTGAATACAAACACGACTTCTGCAAGTCGATCAGCATGCTGTATCACTCTCTCAGTGCTGTAAACAGAAAGCGGTCGAGCGCTTTTGCGATGTCTCGGTCGATTTTTTAGGGTTGCTCGCTGTTGCTTCTATTTTACGCTTCGGTGTTGGGGCCTCTTCTTTGCCGGCTAAGAGACAGAACGTGAAGTTCGTTCCTACGCAGAATCGCTATACCTGGTCGTGCTCCTGCCAGGATTTTTGCGTACGCCGATGGCACATACATTTTTGTGTTGACGCGGATTTGTCTGCATTCTTGGAGTGTGGTTCGCGACAGATCACCAGCTAGAAAAAAATTAAAGGTCAGACCGTCCGTCTAAACTTGGCTTCGACAGCGATTGTCCGTGAAAAGGAGGGCTGAGGTGTATGTCACATACGTCTTTCCCATCTTCTTTTACCGATTGTCGGTACTCCTTCTATTTGAAAACCATACGAACACGATAGAACGCTTATTGAATATCCTTTTGGTGGTTAGACGCATGCATCAAGTCAATAGAGATGTCTGCTTCAAACGTCCATGTCAGTGAAGGCTGGGAATGCCAACCGTGGTGAGTCATTGATATTCCTCTATGTTGGCTTTTTATGCCGCGTGTTGACAGAGAATTCAATTTTGGCAGGTAGTTTTATAGATGCTTTCCCTAGCCCTACTATCATTACTTTCATTTCGTGGGCTGAGAGCTGACGTAGGTCCCGAAATCAATTGAAACTCTTCTTCGAATGACAAAAGACCTTGTGGATCATTCCTTGATTCACTGTCATTTCTTGGCGTTGGGGGCACTTGTATCGTGCATTAGTAAAGGGGTCGTGACGAAGGACCCATTACCTGATAGTCTGTGATGATTGGCAACCCAGTTGTGCTTCTTTTGGTCTTAGACACCATTGCCGAATTACCTCAGAAACCCTGTGTTTTCGCTTATTTGTCGATTGATTCGAAACATGTTATCTGTCAATGACATGACCTTTAGATGGGGTGGGGCGGAAATGCACCACTCTCATCGGTGTTAACATTTTTAGAAGAAATATCTGCGCTCGCCTTCCGCCATAGTTATCAGATGAGACATTTCTGGGACCGTGTTGGTGTGTTGACGGCTCGTATCACTCCCGGAGAACTCGTGTCCATCGATCCAGCGTACGCGTGTGATATTGTGTCGCCCCCGTATTCTGCGGTGAAACGGATGGTGTTTCTGACGTTGGTGGCCGTAGCACGGATGGTAATTTGGTCGACGCGAATGAAAATAAGAGTTTAATATGAAAGTTATTCTTATCAGCATCTGATTAGATTTTTCGAGCATCAGCTCAAGATGAAGATCAGATAGTGAACGTTTGTTATCAACAGATTTCAGCAAAAGTTGGGTAACTGTAGCAAGTCTGGTTCCCGTGAATGGGACCAGTCTTGATTTTTTTAAGTCTCTTATATCACAGCGGGGTGGTTTCCTTAAGTTAGACTTCTTTTGTTTACCTAGTTAATGTGAGTAAAAGTTGTCCCTAACCTGTTCCCGGCTTTATCTTTTGTTATGATCCACATCGAGATTCCCCAACTCACCAATTGGTTTTTGGCCCTACTTTTCATCTTGACTCGGTCAGTCTTTGATTTTTCCATTCCATTATTTATTTCATCCACTTCCTCCTTCTTAGAATGTGTGTTACTTGATTTGACCGTCTGGCGATAGACTGAAGCCTCTCCTTCTTTTTGTGGGGCGGACGATTGTTACGAACGTTTGCTTAATTTTAGTTTGAATATTTTGTTATATTTTATTTTTGTTGGAAATTTTTACCCCCATCTCCTTCTCATTTTTCATTTCATTAAACTTTTAAATATGTTAAATATTATATTGTAAATAAATTAAAATAAAGTTTTTATGTCATGGGTTTTGCACCCCTTTTTTCGGTTTCCCTGCGAATACATGGTATTTTGTCAGATGTAGGATTGTGAGGTGATGGACGAGATTTGTGGTGAATGAAATAATTGTAATGAATGAACGGGTCGGGACAGTGATTAACTGGGTTTAGGATAGAGTGTCGACCGACTTCAATCCTCCCCTTCGGCCATGTGCCACATTTTTGTATTATACAAAAAGGAAATATTCGAACCGTCATTGACAGTTTTATGCACGTTAATTGGCCTCTTGTCACATTTAACTCGTACTTCTTTCAACGAGGGGAGGCCGTAAATAATTTGCTGTGCCATTGACTGTCTGAGATCGACTGCGTCCGTTAGTCATTCACTTTGTCAAACTCCCTGCCTATGGTGGCGCGGGGGACCCTAAAGGGTATCTATTGAAGGGTAGAATCTCGTCTGAGAAAAAGCAGACAAGAAATTTGATCCAACGTTACGGGCTTGATTTTGCCCATGATAATTGGCATCGTCTCGCATCAACATCGAGCTTCTGCCCACGTAGGGCGGCAGTAAATAAACCGGAGTGTCATTGATATTCTGAGGAGATCTGCGTACGTCAATTGTTCACTTTGTAGGAATCTCTGTCTTCGGGCGGAGAAGAACGCGGACGAATCTCCACCGAAACTTAGAGCCTCGTTAGGAGAAAAGCAGATAAGAATTTCTGTCCGAACTTACGGACTCGGTGTTCAAATATAAATGTCATTTTGCCGCATCTACCTCGGGCATCTATCTTTGTAGAGAGGGGGTTGATATCTTCGGAGGGTCATTGACGATTACTATCGGACTCTGATCTCTTCGACCCTAACGAATAACCGCCCTACTCTTCTACTATGTGTTGTTCTAGCTTCTAGACTTTGTCTTATTTGTATTAATATCTTTTACCACGGATATCGTGTTGTAGATATTCAGCACACATTTTCTGGGCATCTTCCTGCCACCTCGGCGACGCATCAGCTTTCTCTGATGTATAATGTGTAACAATAATCATCCCATCATCAATTCCGCTACAGTCAATATCCGGATAGATTCTTAAATCTTATTAAGAAATGGCTATTTATATTTTATTATATAAGTAAAACAACTATATTGTAGCAGGTCTTGAATATTCCTCGACATCATCCACTTCACAATATTTGAAGAAAGCGCCTAAGTTTGCACAATAGTGCATGCACAAAAGAAAGCGAAAGTGAAAAGCAAACATAGAAGATACAGAAGGACGCAAACCGAGACAGTTTGCCATGAAGTTAACCGCAATTAAATTGTGAAGGACAATACATTCAAATCTAATTTTATTAGCAAGTTTCAATTAGATTTTCGGTTGTTACTTCTCTGAATGAATTTGAATTGAAATGCCAAGAAAGGATAAAGTTCTAAAAATATAAAAGTGTTTTCACCAGGCCAAAAATATAAAAATGTAAGTAACTAAAAAACAGTGGAGTGAGAATAGAAAAAGTAATTGGTCGACTACATGTTCAAACATTAGAAATCTGTGACTCGAATATAATATCCAGCGAATAATTTTGATGAAACGGCTCGACATAAAAAGCATAAGGACAAACAACTATTTATGCCGTTCAGATATTTATATATGCTGATGTGGCGAAGGCAGCACTGAACTAACAAATGGTTTGATTTGACAGATCGTTGACAGCATTTCCTCTGAGAACATTGTTTAAGAATTAATAGTCTCGCATAGGTTTCTCTGTCAATATATGTCTATATCTTCTTCGTATTTTATATAAAATATAACAAATACATAATAAGAATATACATAAGTCAATAATCCCGTAGCTTAATGAAGAAAAAAGTAATTAAAAATAGCCTTTTAGTATATTTTCTTTCATTTATAATGAAATTCAGCGGTACAACTTCACGCAAACGCGGCTAAAGAATTTAACACTTTCCGCACATAGTGAACCCAAGAAAAGCAATGCGAAATATTTAGTAATCTTTTTAACGATGTTGTGTGAACTAATGATGGAACAATGAGAGATATATGTTAAAGGTATCGAACTTAATTAGAATCATATAAAGCAGGAAATTACGGAGGGTCATGATATCGTTTGTCCTAAGTAGACATGAGAGTTAAAAAACAAACACTCAGTAACACTGTCATGTTCCTGTATATATTACATTTTAGATAATCACAAAATTCTGGTTGGTAAGAGAATTTCGTTTTTCAATGATTTTCATTTTTTTCTCTTATTTTCGCACCATTTCGGGGTATCATCTAAACATCTCTTTAAATAGACCATGAAAATAAAAATCTCATGAAATCAAACAAGATGATGCAATGCATGTGAGAAATTGACTGCTATATAACTGATTGCTGTAGTTTTCAACTTGTCCATGTTTGGTCACAAATAGGTTTCAGTATACGTATCCCTTTCGGAAAACTGAAAAAAAGCTCCTCCACAAGAACAAATGCATCTAATTAAATGTTTTGAAGACTGTACTAGTTAAAACTTTTAAATATTCTAAAATTTCGTGGATGTTTTTATGGATTACAGAATTCGAATGTTGGAGTTTAACAGGAAGTTAGAAGCGTTTTCTCGCCACAAAGGCCTTGGTTCATGACTAAAAATAGTCACCTTAGCAAAAGAATAGTAGTAACTATGTTATTTGGTCAGGTTTTCACCAATCCCCAAAAAAGTAGTAGTGACTGTTCATGCCAGGAGATTAGTAGGATTTGGTCAGTTGTCAGGTTCTACCCTTCCCAAAAAGAGATTAACTAGCCTGGTAACTATGGGAAAAGAAGGAAAGACCAGAGAAATAGAGGGCCAATGAATTTAGGCCCCTGTTTCTATATAAAAAGGAAGAAAACCCCAGAGTTGTAGGTGCTACAGGCCATACGTACACCCATCTCCGGCGATTCGTTCAAGACGTCGAAAGAACTTTTCATAAAGATACCAGCTGAAATTCTCCATACGAAAACCTTCCTATATATATTCTCCATACGAAAACCTTCCTATATATATATATATATATATATATACTTTCCACTACGCCTAAATTTCCTCCAAATATGTTCCTCGTTAGACCCACCACTTATTTTCCGTTGAATATTGTGTGAAATTAGTAAAAAGTTGAACCCGTTCTAGTGTCCGGTATTATATAGTTCTGTCAACTTATACCTGTGTTTTTGCTAAAATTTTTGTGTGTTAAAATACATTTTCTATTTGTATAAAATTATCTTGCGTTATAGTTTAATTCACTCCCTTCAGCATTATTCCAAATAAATTGTATTTTATTGCTGACCCAATTGGGATTCGTAGCAAGTCACATAACAGAACTGCTCTCTTCTCTTAGTTGAATAAATATTTATTTTAATCGTGTTTTTCAAAATACTTAATCAGCATATTTGTAGCCATATATTTGAATTTAATTCACTATAACGATAATATCTGTGTAGTATAAACTGTCCTAATTGACAGTGAGTCTTTGTTTTTGGGAGGCAAAATAAACAGTTTTTATTCATTCGGGTTAAGTGGCAGGTATCCTTACTATGAGTATCAGGAAAATGGCCCGCGAAACAATTGTCCCCTCCATTAGTTGAAACTTGTAAGAAAGCCCAACTTTAGGGTGGGAATAAATACTAATAAAACTAATTAGTGTCTTATTTCATGTTTTATCTGTTATCCAATAAGAATAATTATCTAACAATAATATTTATTTTTTATATCCCGATAATTATACCACTAAATTTACAAAAGGTGGGCTATACACAGAAACATTAATTACATCATTAATAGCTGTCTCGTTTAACCAATGCTTACTTTTAAAACCTTATAATTACAATCATCAATTCTTCGTCAGTCTCAACATTTAATGATATCATCACATACAAAGAAAATGTATTTTGTTTGAAAAATAAGTGAATTTTAATAAAAGAACAGAATAACATAAAATCGGTAAGAATCGAAATTGATAACTTTGTAAATGTTCAAAAACCTAGATTAGTACGAAGTACGAAGTTAAAAAGTATCAAGAGGTCGTAGTTGTATGAAGCAGGTCATATTTTGTGTATGCAAAGATTAGCAAGATAGTAATGAAGTCCGTGTTCCTTCCCTATTTTATGGCCGGCGAGAAAGTGAAAAGTGAAGCTGAAGCAATAAAGGAAAATGATACTTATCGAAGTTAATTTTAGGAATCAGTTGATAATGTCTTTTCTTCTTGGTGGGCTGCGAGAGATTAGAAGAAGAAGAAGAAGAAGAAGAAGAAGACTACTACTACTACTACTACTACTACTTACCGAAGATAATTGGCGGAACTTTATGTCCGGGTCACGCTTGAAATCTATTTTGTCACACCATATGTGTTTTCTCTAATTTCTGCACTCACCTGACTGACTGATTCTACCTTCTTTCCATTTTGTTTTATAGCAATTTACTTTTTCACGTAGGCTTGTTAACTTTTCGTTCAGTTTTACAAATCGATTCCCCTTTATTGGTTAGAAAATTAATTTAACATCAGATCGCGAAATTGACTTTGTCTTTTTTCTCAGTATGGGTAGAACCCTTTTCATATTCGTCAACATTTCACACTGGATAGTGAATTTCTCCTTGGTCTGGTTTTTCCAAAATGTTTTCAGTCATTCCGATCTAAACTTGTGGGTATGCAATTTTACTTTTTGTGTTTCAGTTAATTGTTGTATGATAAAGTATTTCTATTTTATAAGTTTTTATAATACTTTAATTTCAGTAGATTTATACATTTTTCTTCTTTTCAAATGTGTCCTTTTTTCATACAATTATATCTATATTTTTATACAGCATTTTGTAAATTGTTTTCATTAAAAGGTGTTTGCAATCATTCCTTCATATAAGTCTTAATAGCTTTTTATATTAAATTTACTTTCTTTCACATTTTCCTAAGTTTTCTTTCTTCTTATTTATTGCTTTTTTCTACTTCACTCTTTATTTCAATCTTTCCTTCTCTCTTTCTTTTGTTCTTTACCAATTTTCTCATGAGCGTTTCATCTTTCTTTTTGATTATTAGATCACATCTTTTCACATAATGTTGTCATCAGGAACGTCATCTCATTCATAAATCTTGAAATAGCAATCCTTGGTTAAATAGAATTTTTAAAGAATAAATTCTGCATGTCCTAATAATAGGACTACCCATCTTCGAAATTCGGATACCAGTACTACTGACTCATAAATAAAAAAAATTACCATATAACCGAAACTATATCACTTGAAGACGTTCAACTGCATCAACAACATATAGGGATATCTCATATAAATCAAAGAAAAAAGAATGACATAATTAAGATATTGACGTTCTATATCAATACAAATACAAGTTTATAATCAAGGTTTCTAGTAATAATTGAAAGAAAGAAAATAGAGACTTGAGAACCGATAACAGAGGAACTTGTGAAGCCAATTTAGAAAAAAATTGTTTTAATAACTTTAACCGACTGTATAACTGGGTGTTTTATTTTTCAAAGAATCCGAATATTTTTTTATAAGGAGATAGATAATATTAACATTAGGCTTAACATTACCATTATATCAACTTCTTATTTTCAGATAGCTTCCTTCATTAGCATATTTTAACTGTTGTTCCTTCATTCGTTCATGTTATTGATTTCTAAAAACATTTTCATTGTATCAGCTCATCCTCATACTCCAATATTTCCTTCGTCCTTTGTGATAAATTTCCTTTATTTTGAATAACTTCCTTCCATAACTTTGCTTTTGATAGTATTTTTTCTCTTTATCTTCTAAAGATTATTTTATTTTTACTCGACCAAACAATTATCCAATTGCTGCTAGAATCCCGAAACGAGAACCTCATTGGAATGGTCACGAAAGTATTTCCCGCAAACTTAGCACATTATATTTAGTCAAAAAGTTATGATGTGGATAATTTTGTTTCATTGTGAAAGCAAGTGAAATTTTTCTTTTTTGTTAGTTTACTTAAAAACAATATTGAAATATTATATGAATCATAGTTATTGTTATCCGAATTAGAATAAAAGAAAATCAAAACAATAAAACCGAATAAAGTGCGATATTCTTCTTCATGTGCCATGTCCTTTCAAGACGTAGGCAATCATGGATTTCTACATAACTGTGTCTCTTATCACTCTCAAAATTCTTCTTCTTGGTATCTTTCCCAAACTCAGCTCTACCATCTATTTGCTTAGGTATATCAAGTAGGTCACATGCTGCTTTCCCCTGTCTCTCAGTTCCTTTATCCGAAATGTGTGTATTAAACTCTCCAGGCCATCCTTCTTCATTACATGTTCCAGAAAACTCATCTGTCTCTTCCTTATATTAAGTATGAGTTTTCTCATCGTTTCTATTCTTTCTAATACCTTTTGTTAGTAACTTTCTCTGTCCATGATATCATCAGCATCTTTCTGTAAAACCACATTTCTGCTGCCTCAATCATCTCTTCATCCTTGATAAGATCGTCCAACATCCACTACCGTAAAGGAAGACAGATATCAAATAGCAATCCAGCACTCTCTTTGTTTCCTATGAGATTTTCCTGTATTTTAGTACCCTGGTTAGCTTTTGATATGTATTCTTGGTCATGCCAATGCGTCTTTGGATCTCAACATCGCACATCCCATTTTTTGTCAGCACACTTCCCTGTATTTACATTTTTTACTTGTTTTGTTTTAGTGTCTCCAAACTGTATTGGAATTTTAAGAGTCTTTTTTAACTGATGACCATAAATTGTTTCTTGATGTTTATGCTTAGTCTTTTTTCTCCTTTTTTCTCTTGCTGCATTCTGTAGGAAGCCCTGCATTCTCATTTGCATGTCTTCTATCAGCACTTGACAACTGCGTATCTTACACTGTTGAGGTTATGGCCGCCAATGACGAATACTAATAAGTGTTTTATTTCTCTCAGAATAGTTTCACTGTAAAAGTTGAATAGATCCAGTGAGAAAACACATAGAAAAAAAAACATATATTATACTTCCCGTATTGTCTTCCATTCGTAAGTTATTATGTGTGCTATGCCCAGACATTACATTAGAAAAATACTGAAAATTTTAGTTTTTAATTTGGTGGATGACGGATAAATATCAGAAAATTGACGGCAATAAAAAATTTATCATGTAGGTTGTTTGCTTTATGGGAGTAAATGATACATACAGAAAAGTTAGATAGGAACAGGTGATGATGCATTCATGCATTTAATATCTGCATTAATGAAATAGAAATCATTGTGCCATTTTAATCTTTTCATTTTTTATTTCTTTAAATAATGATCTGTGTTGGTACTTATGTTTGTGATTACAATATTTTTTAAAGCCGTTAATATGAAATACTTATTAACATAGTGTTATTTCTACGGGCATTTAACATTCGTGGAACAAAGAAGCTTATAAAATTATAAAATTATATATTATCGGAATATAAAAATGAGAAAACCAAGATATTTTTACATGTACTTTAAAGGAGGGTCAATGCGTTTAATGAATATGATATATACCAAACAAAAAAAGAAATAACAAAAAAAACACCATGGCATTGCTAATTATGCTCTATTTTCAACTTGTTTCCTTTAAACACTTGATGCTATCTCAGTGTTGTTAGCTATCTATCTATCTATCTATCTATCTATCTATCTATCTATCTATCTATCTATCTGTCTATATATATATATATATATATATATATATATATATATATATATGAGAAGTGCACATAGCAGCTTCCAAACGCGAAAATTTTTGTGTAGTGATGCTATGAATTTATAAACTATTGTAACAACCATTACAATATATATATATATATATATATATATATATATATATATATAGATAGATAGATAGATAGATAGATAGATAGATATGAGTGTGTATATATGTGTTTGCGTATGTAGATGGGTTTGTGTATGTGTGTATTTTTCCATAACTAATTGTCAAGAGCAGTATATCACTCGCGAGTTCTACTTTTGCTAGCCATCAGTGCTTTGAAAAAGCTTACTCTTTGTTCGCTTAAGATTTTAAAAATATCATCTCTAGATAGATAATTTAGTTGAGCGTTGTTTGCAAGATATGCTAAGTATACGTCATTAATAGGAGAATAGGTTACATAAAGAGCGGACTTTCGGGTTTTAGTTAATGTGGAACATGCAGATGACCAAGTTATCATTGCAGACACCATTACTAATATCATGGTTCTCTTACATCATTTAGATAATTCTGCAAATGATGTTGGACTCTTTGACAATACCTCTAAAACAGCAACACTAAATACAAACTGCCTTAGGTTAATCAATAAAATCTGTCAGATCATTTAAAATTTACTCACGTGTCAACGTTATTCACACGAGAAATATGTAGCTTATTAGTGAATAAATAGTAACAGACAAAACAAAGATGTAGACATTTGTTTTGATTCAGCTTATTCGTACATATTTTAATTTATTTACCCACCGGCACGAGTACCTGTATTTGCTTGGGGATGCAACTCGAGCATAACTTTAACGTAAATTTGAGACCGGTAATCTTGAGAGATTTTCCAGGAATCTTATTTTATATAGCGAAGTTGAATATCTCAGACTCACGTTTCCCACTGACATGAAGAGGAATGGTAATATTAAAAGTCACTTGTTAGGTATTTTGCTAGTAATATTGAGCCATTTTTCATGCCAGAAGACTTTTTCCTCAGATTCAATACTGCACGTTTATAAATGTACCACAAGTCAGTGCATTGAATATTTCTGCCAAAGTTGTTCTTGTGCTCTTGCTATACATCGGGAAAATCTCAGCAAAGTGCAAAAAGTGAATTGTAAATTTCTCCTTTCTGACTTAGTATTTTCATCTCAGTCACTTTCCCACCACAGTAACGTAGTTGCCCCGTTACTTTTCTATAAATGGTAGTTGTTCTTTTCGGTACTTCGATGTTGAATTTAAGCGTCGTAATATATTGACAACTCAGTCTCATCACTTAACTGCTGAAAAAGCCAGATGTAGTAAAAGAAATTACTTCTTGTTTAACAAATCCTTCTCTCACATTTTTTCTCCTAAAACTGTTTTCCGGTTTATTGCTTTCAGGTTAACCCAATCGTTCAAAAATTTAAATGCCACATCAAACATCATTTTTAGGCTTCTTGAATATTTTTGTCTTATTGCCCTGTCTCCTCAATAACGTTTTCAGGTTTTCTTTTAGTCTAAGAAATCTCTTCCGTTTGAGTCGCATTATCAGAATAATATGTTTTTGTTTTAGACACAAACATGTTTGTCCGGTCGGCATTCTGAAGAAAAATGATAGTTATCACTTCATTTCATTTTTGAATTCTATATAAAGGAATAACTTTGAACTGAAGATATTTAGGAAAACATTTGGATACTAAACAGTTTTAGAAGTATCATAAAGGATGCCAGTTGACTTAGATATCTAAACCTTACTTTACTTTACACAATGTAATCCATCTTTTTGTTTCTATATTCACAAACTACTTGTTTCAAATATTATTTCAAATTCTAAATCTTTGAAGAGTTTGAAAACATTTATCCTTTTCTATCATTTCAATTTTTGTTGTCCGGAGCTATAATTCATCCGTCCTTTCTGTATAATTTGTGATTGTCTATGTGGATTATTTCGTTAATTTTAATTATAATGTGCATTCATAACAATTCAAAAATGTTGGTTCCGTCAAACGTGGCTTGTGGTACATCAAATATGCTTTTGTTTGATTTTTTAATCCTTGCTTCTACATTGTTAAATAGTATGGATGTAATAAGAAAATATTAGACAGTTTCTTACCAGAATGAAAGGGAAAGCATTATTTTTCTTAAAAGTATGCAGTAGAAATAAAAGACGTATATAATTTCAATTTTGAAACCAGGAGTTCCCCCCTGCAATTAAACTATTAATTAAATTTGAAAAAAATATTGTTTCCATAATAGACCAAATAAAATTTTGAAAAATCAACAGCAACAACTTGCATAAACTATTAAACACTGAAGTAAAAGAAAATATAAAAAATACAAAATATCCTGATTAAACTAGACAAATCTAACAATATATATGAAATAAGCCCAATGGAATACAAAAAAAAATAAAGAAATCACCTAATCTTACAAAAAGGTCCAGATTCATATATTGAAAATATCAACGAGGCAACTAATATAATTACAGAAAAATTGAATTTAAGCAACAGGATACAATTTTGACCGGTAAACAACCGTTTTAAACGATAAAAGTCAACAAAGATTATTTTCACAACAACCACTCGTACCTGCTCATATACCAACAAAAATTGAAATAAAATAAGCTATTAAATATAGAAAAAATACGTGTGAATAACTGATGATTGCAACTAAAGCCACTCAGTAAGAAAACAAAGGTGATCGTATTTTTATTCTCAAAAAATAAAGGCAAAAACAAATATCACTTCATAAAATATGGCGTAAAACTTTTAGTATACTTCGCTAATCTGTACAGAGTTTATACCATAAGTTAATATAAAAATAATTACACATTGTCGAAAACCCATACTATTCTACAATAGTGAAGCATTGAGTAAAAAATCAAACAAAGGCACATTTGATGTACCATTAGTCTCATTTGATAGAGATATACATTCTAAGTAAAATTAATGAAACAATCTAGATAGACAGTCACGGGTTATACTGAAAATGAGAGAATGAGAACAATGATTTTCAAACTATTGAAAGATCTAGATTTTGAAATTATAGTTGAAACAGATAAGAAGGTAGTCCAATATTTAAATGTAGAATTTAATTTACAAACTGGCAGCGTCTCTCAATATATGAAAACAAATACAGCTTTAAAGAATGTAAACACATGATCAAACCATCCAACCAGCATAATCAAACACATTCATAAAGGAACAGAACACAGCTAATGTTTGCAGCCAGAGTGAAGCAGCTCGTAGCATCCCGTAGGTTCGGCTCTAAAGAACACTGAAGGCTCTGTAAGAATGTGCTGAACAGCAGCAAGCACTTAATGCCCACTTCTAATCAACGAATTCCAGGTCCTCACCTCTTCAACAAACAAAATCTGTTGCTTCGCCCGCAGAATCTTCACCAACTCAATACTGAACTCGTCTGGAGTATCTGTACCCAACTTCCCACCCCGAACTGAGGCCCAACTGACTGACATACACATTATTCCCTCGGTGGTCTCCAAAATAATTTCAAAACTTGATTCACATAAAACAAGCGTTTGTGACGGAGTTCAAGTCACAGTCCTAAAGAAATGTGCTCCTGAACTCTCCTTTGTTCTCTCTAAACTCTATAACTATTGCCTCTTTGCTTTTTGCTTTCCTGCCAGCTGAAAATCCTCCTCTGTTGTTCCTATATATATAAAAATACCGGAGAATCCTCTCAACCTTCTAATTATCATCCTTTAATCCCCCTACCGATTTTTGGCAAATTGTTCGAAGCCATCATACATGCCGAGGTGGTACAACATCTCACAGCCCACAGAATTTTCTCTGACAAACAGTATGGTTTCCCCCTCTCCAGGTCTACCACTGATATGTTCACGATCATCACTATACATACCAGGCTCCCGACAAGAACGGCAAAACGCGAACTGTTGCCCTAGACATCTCCAAAACGTTTAACAGAGTCCGGCATGCTGGCCTTCTATGCAAGCTGCTGGGCTACGGTATAACTTGACCTAATCCAGTCATTCCTTTCAGATCGCACAATGAAGGTCATATTGAATAGACATGCACCCCAATACTATCACACAAAGGTGGGTGTCCCTCAAGGCTCTATTCTAGTTCTCTATTCTATGCTCCTTTCTTCGTCCACTCCACTGTTATCAGTATTTTCATCTTCCTCCTTCTTTCTTCCTGACATCCCCTGTAACCTGTCACTCTTTCTCATAATTTACCTTCTATGTAACACCCTGCTCAACAGTGGCAGTAAAATGCCTTGCTTGGAGCGAAACAATTATGAAAAAAACAAAGGCTACAGTGCATCAAACAAATCTATCTGTGAAAAAAAGAAAAATGATTATGAAAATACCATACAGGGTTTTGGTCAGAAGAAATATTTAGAATAAATATCTCAGCAAAACAAAACAAACAAAAAATACTAATAGAAATGGTAATATTATTTGTTTCAACCAACCGTTTAACTGACAAATGAAATCAAAAATAAAAAAAATGGTTAAAATCGATCAAGAACTCTTTCCCAAAAACTCAGAATTAAACCAAATCTTCCATGTGAACTCAATTAAATTAAGTTATAGCTGTACTTGTAATTTACAAAAAAAAAACATAAAAACAAAACATCAGAAACTTAATAATCAACGTACAAAAATATCATTTAGAAGAATGTTACTGTAAAGACAAAAACAAGTCACTACTAAACGGAATGTGTAAAACAGAAAGCGTTATTTACATAGCAGAGGTATATGACATAGATGGACAACAAAAACATAATTTGGGTCTACTAAAGGATTTTTTAAAAAACGAATGGAATAATCATATATCTACATTTAAACTGGCAAATCTCAAAAATTGTACAAAACATGTTAGTCACGTGTAAATATCGAAATTGAAAAATAGAAAAGACCCCGATATAACTTGGGTGAAAATAGCCAGAATATTCAATGGTGGCGATGTATGCAGATTGTGTCAAGATGAAAAGTTAGCTATAAAGTTGTTGCCAGAATAAAACACTTATTAAATGTATGTTCGGAAATTAAATGTATTTTCAGAAATTAAATTAAAACGTAATGAAATAAATGCCATTTGTAAACATTACAAACAGTTTGCCTTAGAATATGAAGTATAGAAGTTTTAATTAACATGCATATACCCAATAATACGCTCAAGGAAAATAATAATTGTCGAGATATTAAAATGAGTAAATTGGTATGTGATATTTTATGATGAATAAATATTAGGAAGATGGGATAATGATAGTAGGAATTAATTAGAAAAAATGTTATTTATAAATGAAAGGTTTTCAAAAAATTAGAATTGAATACGTACTGATAAGAAGAGTAACTTTACTCAAAAGCCCCTTCAAATTATCTCAAACATATAAAAAGTTTTTTTCTTTATTTATCCCTTTTTTGGTTTCTATGAGAATAGGTCAAGATATGGGGAAAGCAGAAAGAACATTTTTGGTACAAGAATGTATACATCAAAGGGAATAGTATCTAGTGGGAAGTAATAATAATATAAATAAAAGGAAAAAAGGAAAAAAATAGGTTAAAAGTAGGTTGACACTTTGACCGTTGGGGATGTAATAAGAAAAAAAGAAAAAAAGTATGTATTCCCAAATAATAGAAACTACTGTTTAAACTTCAAAGTAAATCTTTATTCTGGTTAGTTAAACGGACACACATATATTTTATGTCTTCCCACATACATAAATGGCAAACGGATTGTTTCTTGTATATAAATGTAAATCATTTTTACAACTGACATTGCCTGATGACGAGATAGAAATATAGAAATATATAACATTCCGTGTCGCAATATATTTTAATTCATAATTATATGGTTTTCTTATGTTCTACAACATTTATTGTATTGAGCACTTTTTATAAAAATGTAAATGCCAGGGAACTAAGACTCCTAAAACCTTGGGCCTTCTTTCCCTATATATATATATATATATATATATATATATATATATATATATATATATATTAGATTGGTCTTTTTTAGATTAGTGGTTGAATTTTTTTCTGTTTTTTTCGTGACTGGGTGCTTTTATGTAACTTAAGTTGTCTTATCTATATTATTTTTATGTTTTTTTCTATTTATTTGCTGTTTATGCCTGCATTTTCTGATTATTCTGATTTTCTTTAATATTTACTTTGGTTCTTAAAACTGTTTATTGCTAGTTTCTCTTGTAAGCATAATTTTCAAATTTTGGTATTGCTGCTGTGTGCTGATGTCATTTTAACTATATGTTTACAAAAACGAAAAATAAAATAAAATAAAATAAATAAATAAAATAAAAAATAAAAAAAAACACATCTGAAACCTAAAATACAATACCACCCAACTATGATCCAGAAAAAATAAACTGTCACGTGCCAAAACATACTAACACATTAAGATAAAGGTCAATGCAATAAAAAGGTCAATAAAACAGAAGAGCGCATCCCAATTAAACACTTATTCACTAAAAATAAAAGAAATCAAAAAACTACACGATAAAAAAAGAGAAACAAGGGAAAATTCAACGAATAAAAAAACAGAAGAATAACTAACCACTCTCAAACAAAACCAACCACACTATACCACACCATATTTTATATAAACAAGAAAAAACCGGGACTTGAGAACAAATAGTCCTTACAACTGAGAACATCATAATGGTGTTCTCAGGAAACTTCTTAGCATGAATCTGCTCCATTGAAAAGACAAACTTTTTGTACCTATGAACGCTATATCTACATCAGGATATCGAGCAATTTAAGATGAAATACCTGCTTGCCAAAATACATTTTATCATCAATAACCACTGAAAAACAACAAACTAGGCGCTAAACATTATCACAATTTAACAATACACACACACACACACACACACACACACACACACACACACATATATATATATATATATATATATAAAGTCAGATGGTATATATATATATATATATATATATATATATATATATATACACCATTATATATATATATATATATATATATATATATAAGTAAAAGTGCGAGAAGCCGTAAACGTTTTGGTTAAAGGGTAGATTTATTGTTGCTATTATTATAATTGTTATTTGCTTTTAACATGATATATTATGTATACATAATGGCATTTCTGTCGCTACTCGTGTTTCGAGTTTAAAGTTGATTCTCTTCAGGCGAATAAACTTGGGACTTCAAATGTCGAGATCTGTTTGCTTTCCTGATAGCTAAGTTATCGTGTGTAAATCAAGAGGTACGTACGTCTCAACGTTCATATCCGTGCGTGTGTGCGTAAGTTTTTACGCGTGTGTGCGTACGTCGTCTTTGTTGCCCGTAAAAGTTTTTTCACTGTCTTGAGAAATTTCATTGCGTCTTTATATTTCAAAATTGTTTTCAGTGATTTGGATTCAACACCATGGGACATCTAGTTATTTTTATTGTTTTGGTGATACTATATATATATATATATATATATATATATATATATATATATATATATACACGTAAATACACAAATAAATATATATAAAGTGAAGTTATGTGTTTTTACAAATATTTGGGAAATAGAACAAGGAAAAATGTTCACGAAACATATAACCGCAAATATTTCGTTTTGGGTTAATCTTAAAGTTTACGGTAAAGGCTACAATTTAAAAATGATTTTACAATAATTTGGGGGAGGGCAAGTTCCTGACACTAAAACAACTTAAAAATATTTATACAATCATTTGTTTCAAAGGCCATCGTTGTACCTCCAACACATCAAAATGAGTATCATAATGGTCCACTCGCATCAATCCGTTGCATCATTGACAGGTTGACCCTTTCAACTACTCCCAGAATGTTTCGAATTGTTTCGCATGCTTCAATAATAATGGGTCTCTGTGTTATTAATATCTGCTGCAAAAACCAGTTGTTTTAGGTTGTTCCACAGATGTAAATCTAAAATATCAAGGTTGGGAAACGTGCGGTTCATGGAGCCATCTCATTTATTTATCCATTTTCATGATAGATGTGAGCCAGCACTTTGTGATTAAAACGTGCTGGAGCTCCTCCATGCATGAAACCCATGCATCTTCCTTTTAACAGTGATACACACTCTAGCAAGTATATGTGTTCGAAATAAAGTCCCTATAGACAGCTCCTGTCAGACGTTCTGGGAGAGTATATGAAACACATAGACAGTCACCTACAATTCCAGCTCACACAATAATCTTAAAAAATGCTGGTGTCTAGGCTGTATTGTACCATTGGTATCCTGATGCGACCATAAACGATAGTTGTATAAATTTATAAATTGTGTAATGCCATCTTTTCCAGAGATTGCCTCATCAATAAACAAGAATGAACAGATAATCTATGTATTGGCAATTTGTGTAATAAGCCATCGGCAGGTTCTTCTCCATAAAGAATGATTAAATAGAGAAAGATCACACACACATTGTCAATAATACGGTTATAGTAGCTGCTCTTGAAATACCCTCCATGCGGTGTTATGAAATTTTACCATATACTAGGTCTGTTTGGCGTGTGCTGCCACCTCTATTGTTGCTAACAACATTTAGAATGTGTTCTTCGTGGTTAGGCATACGATCGGATCTCTGTCTTCCTTGAACCATAAATTGTGCTTCCATGGATCTACTCTCTGCAACACGAAGATAAACAGCAGATTAGGTTGGATGACTCGGCTGCTTTTGTTCTGGGCAATATGATACAGCCTCGAAGCATCGCGTCTATTACCATTCGCTCAGACCTACATAAAACTCATATCTGTCTGCACACGATATAAATATCACACCTTTGTTAAACGATACAGTTCTAAGCTAACTGACTACTATCCACGCTAAATGTGGAAGACAGCCGTGTCACAAATGTACACAAATGACAAATGTAAATAAGTCTAGATGGCAACACGCCGTCCTATCCCGTAAAAATTCTTTAAACTTAAGAAAAAGGAAAAAAAACGAAGCGTTTGCGGACGTTTCTATGAAGTTTGTACTTGCTTTCATGTAAGGAACGATTAGGGGCTTCTTATCTATTCTTTTTCTAGTTGTAGTGGTGGTCCGTTCTAGAGAAGGGTAATTGTATACAGTTGCAGGTTAACGGAATTTGGCCTTGTGGTAGATAGTGCACTATAAGTCATAAAATGATTTTAATATCAAGAAAAGCAAATTGAGTTGAAAATAACATTTATATATATACATATCAATTAGTGATTTTACAATCAGAGTAATACTTGAATATAGGTCCAACGGAGGTTAAATATTCATGTCAAATAATAAGCAGAAAGAGATTTAAGGCTCAAGAATGTGGGTGAGTTGTGAGTAAGGAATGTCTTTGATGTAGTCGCCCCTTAGGTCAGTAAGTACTTTTGAGACAGGGAAGAAAGTAAGGAAAGGTGAAGGGTGGTGAACGTAGTAGCCGCTTGACTTGGTCAAAGGAAGTACTAATCACGCTCGTCTGTCCGTCTGTCTGTCTCCTTCGGTCTGTCTGCTGGGTGCTTTCTGTTTGGGCTTTTTATATCTGCTTTTTGGATCAAAAGCAGCTCGTTTGGGATTTCACATTTGAATTTGAGTCAGGGTTTGGTAAATAAAATTTGATTCTGGGCGGGTAAATAAAATTCGCGTAGGCTCCTGAAATGGAAATTTGATATTTGATTAATTTTTATTTTTCATCTGGAACATCTGCGCGAACCCGTATGCGCAACGACGACTTTTGGTCATTTGCCCTTTTGCCGTGAGAGAGCAAACATCCGGTCCATCTCTTTTGTTCGGTCGGTATCAACACAAATTCACCCCAATTATTTATATATATTGAGAGAGTAAGAAAGAGAGAGTGAGAGGGGAGAGAGAGAGAGATGATTATGCAAACTGTAAAAGTAATGTGTGTGCGCACTAAAAAATTAATGCACCGACTATAACAAAAAGGAACCAACACAAATAGACAGCAACCGGCAAGCAATTTTGCTGGTATGGACAAACACAACTTGATAGATGTGAACTGACCGAGATACATAAATAAAACTAAAACCAAATACAAGCGTGTGAAAACTTTCCTTACAATTCAGATTCAATACGAAAATTCATTTTTTCAAACTTACTTTGTAACTTATCCATTTTACTTACATCTCTGAATCTCCCCACCCCTCTTTCATGGATTGTCACACCAGTTTTTACATTAAGTGCTTTTATTTTGTCCTTTTACCAAATTCACTTTCAAACGTGCAACTTTTTTCTAACTTTTTGGAATTTATTTATTTTTTTCCTTTCATTTTTACGTTTTTATTTACACATGATTTCACAAACCAACACAAAGCGTGGCAATTTCTATGGGCGACAACAATTGGAGAAAAAATAGCTAAACCGTGAAAGCTTTTTTTTAATACTTCATTGAATAGCGACAACTCAAGCAAAAATAAACAGTGAGCATTGTTATCTCTATCAATCAAGCTATCTTCCTATGTGTTCATGTTTCCACTTCAGTTTCCTACGGCTCTAACTATTTATCATCATGAATATCTATCTACATTGCTAACATTATTCACCCTCGCATATTTTGATCTATCATCATGACTACACACCTTGCTAACACTTTTCATCTTCACGTATATTTATCCATCATCATGAATATCTACGCACATTGGTAAGACTTTTCACATTCACGTATTTTGATCTATCTATCTATCTATCTATCTATCTATCTATCTATCTATCTATCTATCTATCTATCTATCTATCTAAAGGCACCCCGATGTGGTGTTATGGTTAGCAAACTTGCTTCGTTAGATATTACAACTAAATAGTGATTTCCATTCACACTGGGTACTTCATACCTTTGCCATTGTGCCTCATTTACTAAGTGGCACTTAGTAAATCATCTATCTATCATGAATATCTACACACATTTCTAAGAATTTTCACCCTTACATATTTTGATCTATTATAATGAATATTTATGCACATTGTTGAGAATTTTCCCTTCGAGTATTTTGAACTGTTATTATGAATATCTATATATACTATCACTTTTTGACCCCCGTGTATTTGGGCCTATAAATCTATCTAAGTCTGATCATGATAATCTACCCACTTATCTTTATTTTTCAGTTCAAATATGTCTATCTACCGAGTTAGCGTTGTCTTTTCTTCATGGCAACTCATGAATATTGGTATTTATTTTATTTAAATTTGATACTTTTTTATTCAGCATATATACAGAACTAAATAAATTAAATTACATCATTAAATAAGATATAGTCTTATAGAAATACACTAATTTCACATTACAAACATTTATTTTTCAAATTCCTGAGCAATTCACTTAAAACTGCTTTTCAACAAAGATAACATACTTCAGACATTACGCAGTAAAAATTCAAGTTCAACGACAAATATTGTCAAGTCAGACATTCACGGTTAAACGATCGTACGCGTGTATACCCCCTCCATATATATATATATATATATATATATATATATATATATGAATTACACATACAGATAATTATATGTACGGGGTTAACTAATAGATTTATTTAACTACACGTTGTAAAAATCGACAATATTTATATATCCACTTCGGCTAAGAGATTTGTGTAAGACATGTATCTATTTCTCACATCACATCTGTGTAATCACCTGATTTCTTTGCCAAACCATCTGGTTAGTATATCAATCCTAATCTCGAATAGAAAAAGAAAAAATTAATTAGAAATTATATGATGAGCAGATGTACACACGCATTTAGACACACAAACAAAAGCACGTATAATCACGTACGCATACACAATCACTCAGATTATAGCATAAAATCAGAATAAGTGAAAAGCGACGAGACTAACTCATGCGTGAAATCCTCTGACACGACATACGAACACCCGCAATATCGTTAAGTTAAGTAAGAAATGTATAAAACGATGTCATATTTTTCGATTAAACAATGAAATTCTACACAAGATGGGATTTCGTTGCACAAGATACTTTTTCCATTTAGTTATATAATGACTGACACACAGACACGGAAGCAAGTAAATGCGTATCTTATTGATATTGAAAAAAATTGACAGCAATTATTTTATTTTGTTTGTTGCGTTCAGCATATATTTCAACAACTTCATTTTTTAAGGGAAGCGTTTTTATTTATACGTATATGTAAGATACATGAAAGATGTTTGTTTATTAGTTTACTTAAATTTTCGTGATTATATCTATGCCTATGGTTTTCTAACATTTCCTTCATAAATGCTTACACTCTTACTATGAAAGTTTCAATCCGCAGCAGTGCTTTTGATAATTAAACAAATCTTACATATTATATAACATTTTATTATCCATTATTAAAAAAACAAATGTCTTTTATGTTTTGTTTAATCAGCAAAATTTACCAAGAAGTTAAGATAAAATTTAACGTTTAATATATGGCATCTTTTATGTGAGAGATAGAAGAGGCTTCACCCCAAACACCCTACTAGGATACAAAAGGTCAATGGGTGTGGAAGAATTTGAAAACAGAATGATCGCTAGGGAGCGGGAACAATGGGAGAGTAATTAGCAGCACAGCAAGTAGCGTTTGACATTGCCCCTATCTCTCTCTCTCTCTCTCTCTCTCTATATATATATATATATATATATATATATATATATATATTTATATATTTGATTGCGAGTGTGTGTGTGTGTATCTAGTTTTCGGATGCAGAAATGTGTATTTTTCTTGAAACTCATGTGATTTATAATATGGAGGTTTCAAATTTTCATTTCATTAATAAAATGTGAAATATTATTGTACTTAGTAATGTTTGTATTTTTTATGTAAAAATATTTAAATTAAATTAAGTTAGCTAATAATGTAATTTAGTTTTGTATATATATATATATATATATATATATATATATATATATATATAATACCCTTCATGAATATAGGATGATTTTTCTTTCAAATGAACGATTACAATGGAATTCCAGTTCCCAACGACTTATAGTTTGTATTTGTAACCTAAGAAAATCAAAATTACCTTTTAAACAAACCCTTCAGATATTATTTTTCTCTTCCCGACACCTAAAATACATGTGTGAATGTTAATTATTACATATAATAAAGTATATATACTACTTAGTAGAAAACTTAAATATCGACTGTATGTGTGCGTGAATAGTTGTCTATCTGTAGTGAAAAAGCAGACAATTTAAATTTTTATTTCGATTTAAATTTTTACTTTAACTGAAACATAGCAAGAGGATTTAGTTTTTAGTGTCAATTTCGATCGTAACATTTATATATATATATATATATATATATACACACGTATGTATGTGTGTGTATCATTAGTACATGAATACGTGTGTGGTAAACTTTATGTTTTTAAGTGTGTGTAACCATTCTTATGTTGTATTCATATTTCAAACCATATATAAAAATATATGCCTTTTGATATTTTTCGTTTCATAGCTACTGCGAAGAAACCTCTCTAATCTATAAATATTTTGTATGTTATATATATATACCTTCTGAGAGATTAATACTCACCTCAAGACAATTTTCTAAATTAAATGAGAGACATTAAAATGAAATACATATCATAAAAGCTGATAAGTATAAGCAAAAGATGAATTTTTTAAATAAATATTCCATCTTTGGAATTTTGTTCATTTAAGCATTAATATATGTGCTGTGCTTTATCTACTTTCCGCTCTAAATGTATTCTTAAATTATATATCAGGTTTATTATTTATTTATATATTCACCCTTAAAACTTTTCTTAGAACATCCTCATGTTGCACATAATAATTAGTTATTGCATAAAAAAGATCAATGATCAATTTCACTAACTGAAGTGAAATAAAATTCATCTTACAACCCACACGCTGTTAAACATCGTGATATCAAACAATCTTTTTCCACTTCAAGATGTGTATAACATCAAAATTATAACATGAAACACAAACATATGCAGAGAGGAAAACAAAGTTTCACCACAAAATAAAACATACCTAATAACAATACAAGCAATATGTACGCGTATTCAACTATAACTAAAATGAAATTGTTTAGGACCATATAGGGCAAAATAAAAATAATCTATTATTCTCTAACATATATTTATTACTACGTAAATCCTTTATTTGGTATATGTTCTGAATTTGTTCTTTACTTAGGATATTTACAAATATACTGTCTTTTTTCAAGTTCTCATAAACTGAAACATACATATTCTTCAGTCTGCACACACGAGTTAAGTACATTAGTCTGTAGTTACATTCTATTCAAGCATAAGAAAAATCGGCAATATATCAACATATTGCTGCTCACAATATCGAGAAAAACGTTAACATTTAATAAAATTCTGAAAGGAAATACAGTGTCTTTGTAATATACATACATATTAAACTATCGAATATATTTCTCGTTTTTCTTCTCTAAATTTCCTTCATATAGACACGTTGTTTAGTTTATCTTACACAGACGTATAGACAAACAAATATATATATATATATATATATATATATATATATATATATATATATATACTCACACAGACATACACGCATATAAGTCAACCTTGAAGTCAACACTCAGAGGCATGTCATAAGTTTAACGAAAGTGCTCTACTGTTTATCAAGAGCTAAGCATGAAGAAATAGAGGGTAAAGTGTTCAATATTAGAGAAAGAACGTATGAAAAATGAACATTTATTTTTAAGTTTAAATGTGAATATTGAATAAATATAGCATTTTCGCTACATTTATAACACATGCCTCTGATTGTTGACTTCAATGCTCACATATATTTACATACGCTCTGTCTCTGATATTAAGCATTTATTCTATAAATATAGCACTGCTTAGAATTATATATATATATATATATATATATATATATATATATATATATTATAATGTTTGTACTTATGATATTTCAGGTAATAATTGGTTTCTTATTGTTGTTTTTTAATTTCCAATAATATATGGATAAAGCAGTACTTTTGCAGTGTTTAATGTTGTTTAAATCAACATGTGGTTGTTAAATCTTATATTCCACCTGTTAGAAGTATTTGCGAAGTAAAATTTAACATCATAATCATCCGAATGAATTCGAGCTCTATAAACATTTTTTGAACATACATTGGTCATTCAATGGGCAGGTTTTATTTTTTCGGCAGTTGCAACTATTTTTAGAAGGGTCAGTTTTGCTATTATTTGGGTGACTGATGTTTTTTTATGTAGACAAAATGTTCGATATCATAGCATTATATTTTAAAATGTATTTATCTATGTTTTAACGTAACTATAAATATTTTTGACATTGTTTTTACTGGAAATTTTTTACTATGGGTGAAGTGCGGTAATGTTTATGAATTAAGTTACTCCACCCACGTCTATTGAACAGGTTAAGAGGCTCATCCCTTGTTCCCTGTTTAGGATGTGGTTTCCGACTTTTCTCTTTTCCAATCTTCTCACTTTGGTTTCTTTTTTTTTCCAATTGGATTAGATATATCTATCTATCGGCCGGTTCACACTCCACCCACGTCTATTGAACAGGTTAAGAGGCTCATCCCTTGTTCCCTGTTTAGGATGTGGTTTCCGACTTTTCTCTTTTCCAATGTTCTCACTTTGGTTTCTTTTTTTTTTAAACTGGAGTAGATAGCTCTATCTATCGCCCGGTTCACACTCCATCCACGTCTATTGAACAGGTTAAGAGGCTCATCCCTTGTTCCCTGTTTAGGATGTGGTTTCCGACTTTTCTCTTTTCCAATCTTCTCACTTTGGTTTCTTTTTTTTTCCAATTGGATTAGATATATCTATCTATCGGCCGGTTCACACTCCACCCACGTCTATTGAACAGGTTAAGAGGCTCATCCCTTGTTCCCTGTTTAGGATGTGGTTTCCGGCTTTTCTCTTTTCCAATGTTCTCACTTTGGTTTCTTTTTTTTTTTTAAACTGGAGTAGATAGCTCTATCTATCGCCCGGTTCACACTCCATCCACGTCTATTGAACAGGTTAAGAGGCTCATCCCTTGTTCCCTGTTTAGGATGTGGTTTCCGGCTTTTCTCTTTTCCTATCTTTTCACTATTACGTAGCCGTCAGCACATCAGTGGCGTTACCGACTTGCTCGGGATGATACGATTAAAAAAAAAAAAATCCAATGTTAGTTTTGAAGTTACGACTAAATGGTAGGTTAAAGCTAATAATGTTACGTATACGTGATTTCTGCTTATGTCTGCTTGTTTTTTACCGAAGTATTTTTAACTAGTATTGAATTTACTTTTTTCCAAAGCATTAATGTATTTAATTTTAGAATAGCCAAAAATTTCCTTTCAGCTTGAGTTGGTACTTAAACGAAATTGAATAGATTTGTGTAGATTTTTGCTGATTTTCTGGGAATCAATTGATTCTCTTGATATATGTGTGGTTGTGTGAGTCCTTAATGTATGGTTTGTACAGACTATTGTTCAGGTGGAAGGTAAAACTTAAGAAATTTACTTTAGCGTTAGGTAATGTTAAGATCATGGTTTTTTAAAAATAATGTAAATCCTTTCTGAATTTACCTATTTTTTTGTGGATTAGTTTTGCAGATGTTTATCAATCCGTCGTTACGGTAAATTCCGGTGGTACATAACACGAAAAGGTTTCTAAGATTCCAGAGCAAAAAGAGTCCTATCAACTTGTAGGCCTATGCATATTCATACGCTTCGAAGGACATTTTTTTTTAATCGTATCAACCCGAGCAAGGCGGTAACGCCACTGATGTGCAGGGGGCTACGTAATAGTGAAAAGATTGGAAAAGAGAAAGCCGGAAACCACATCCTAAACACTGAAAAAGGGATGAGCCTCTTAACCTGTTCAGTAGACGTGGGTGGAATGTGAACCGGGCGATAGATAGATCTATCTACTCCAATTGAAAAAAAAGAAACCAAAGTGAGAAGATTGGCAAAGAGAAAGCTGGAAACCACATCCTAAACAGAGAACAAGGGATGAGCCTCTTAACCTGTTCAATAGGCGTTTGTGGAGGTGGAACCCGGCGATAGATAGATCTATCTACTTCAATTGGAAAAAAAAGAAACCAAAGTGAGAAGATTGGAAAAGAGAAAGCCGGAAACCACATCCTAAACAGGGAACAAGGGATATGCAGAAATCAGGGTTTTTTTTCTAGTCCACAGGCATTCATTGTAAAATGAACTAGATTTCTGGCTCTGTTTGATAATGTTGATGCCTTGTTAACAGACAGGGCAGTAATTTTTGACCAAATTTAAGACTGCAGTTATAAGTTTTCAGATATGAGTAGAAGTCACAATTATCGAACTAATTGAAAGTGCATTCCCTTTTATTTTTTATTTTTTAACCAATCAATTTCTTCGGTTGTATTATTCCATTGGTTTATGCCTAAAGAAATCGCAGTTATGTGGAAGATATTTCTAGAACAATTTTGCTAATTCTACCTACATAGATTTTTTAAGGGTTTAATATTGTATATTGTGGGTTTTGAATAAAATTGTCTTTGTGGTCTTTGATTGTGATGAATGCCTGTTGTGTTTATAAATTGGTAACATATTATCTATTTTTAATTTCTTTAGATATTTTCTTGGCTTCCATATTCAAGTTGGTTTCCCAGTTACAAAGAGCCTTTTTTATAATTTTTTATTGATTTCACGGAGAATGGCTTTGTGGTATGACTCCGCGTTAATAAATAATGCTGGTTGGTTTTGTCCGATTTAATAATCATAATATATGTATATATATACGAATATATTCTTATTTTGGAGGATCAGCTGATTACGCTACCTTGGTTTCAACCTTCCCGTATCGTCATACGTTGTATACAAACTGATCATAAAAAAACTTTTTTGAACGCATGAAATGTATGGTATCATACATAAGAAGAATATAGGGTTGAGTTAGTCAAGACTATCGAAATATTATCGCACATATTTTCATCTAGGTTTGTACGAGCCAAACATGAATGTTCTTATGTGTATACATACAGATATTCCCCTTCTGGAAATGATATTATAGCCAACGTCTCTTCTTGGCCCATTCTGCAAATATCATCACCGTTGCTAGGTCTGGCCATTTTTTAATGTACTCCAAATTTCATAATATCTTTTGCCTTCTTTTATTTTAATTTCCATACATGGTATTCTAGTTTGATACAATCATATATATATATATATATATATATATATATATATATATATATATATATATCAGCATGCAGTGTGGGTATAGAAGAATCCAATGGAGTATCCTGTACATACAGTGGTAGGATAACTCACTAAGAGAGTTCTAAATATATATGTATATAAATACATATGGAGCAAATATAAGAAAAATTAAGGCAGACACTTTATTTCATGGTAAATCGGGAGTATGGGTCTTTTTCAGGTGAACCATCATCAGCTTCCGTCTTTCTTTTACAAAGGATTCATGTAAAATCCGTTGTATGTGTTAGTTATATGCTATAAAAGTTAGCAATAATCACCTTTAAAATCAACTGCAAAATAATAAACAAGAAAATGGAATATTGGGGAGATGCAGACACCAAAATAAATACATAATTTTCTAAATAAATGCTAATAAAAAACAAACAAATGAATACAATATAAAACCTCAATTCTATTGGAAATAAAGTTCACTACCTCTAGCACTTTAGATCCAACAATGACAAAAAATTCAATTAGAAATGAAATACAAGAATAACAAATACCCAATCCCCTCACCATACTCGCTAACAAATACACAGGTAAAACTGACACATACACGCACTATAATACAAAAACCAACATGTGGTTAAACTCAATACAATACAAAATAGACATATGCCAATACATAGGAGCGAAAATATATGCACCCCCCCCATATATATATATATATATATATATATATATATATATAATATCAATAATAATAGCATACGAAAAACCAATATAAATCAAAGCCGCACACAAAGATAGAATGAAAATACAATAAAGTAATATGTCACCAAAAATGCGCTACTTTACATTAACCCCCCACCAAATAACACTTAAAACCATAGAGGTATGTGAGCGAATGTGTGAACACACGTACGTAAACACACACTTAGACATTAGCTTACAGTCAGACGCCAACACAGTCAGAACACGCACATACACATACCAGCCTACACACATACAAACACACACGCACACATTCAACCATCACCCTTAAATCTAAATGATCAACACACCACAAAATATATTATGACCGAAAATACAGCACACCTTGAAATCAGCAGAAAACCAGAAGATAACAGAAGTAATAGAAAAGAAAAGACGTAATAAGGAAGCGAAAAAAGAAGATAACCAGATAACATGTCACACATTAAGCTAAAAAATGACGGACTCACAGACTCACACAAAATGTCAAATAAAACCTGTTTCGCAACAGTTAATATAAACAAGTATTGAAAAATATCGGAAGAAAACCGGACAAGCCCTGAGGAGTGTGTGTATTATAAGTTCACGCATTTTCAAACTCGGCATAACGAAAGTGACGCCACTAAGTTAAGTGACAATTTTTTCGATAATAGTTCTATTAATGCTCTCTCTTCATCTCTGATATCAAACACTTTATTGCAAAGCCTGCATGCCTTCCACTCTTTTCTACCAGTCAGTCAGTTAAGTGCCATACGTGATACACGCTTGTGCAATCATGTCTCGAAAGAGAAATGACTGAATGGTCAGAAGATTATCCCGCAGTAGGTTGCCATTGATTTCTGCAGTAGACTGGTTGCCAGCCAAGGCTGCATAACCCAATCTGTCCTGTAATGTAACCTATAACTGGAGGGAAGAGACAGATTAATACCTTTACCAAGGGTATTTACGCGTAAGTGAATGCAGCGAATTCAACCGAAATTCGAACTAGGCTCCATGATTTCTCGTTCCGATAGCCACTGCACCACAACGCACATTGGAAATAGTTAATACAAACGTGTTTAGCGTGATCACTAATGATGTCGTCGTTTGACTTTCATTTATCACAGAGCCTCAGATTCAACACAGAGTGCTGCGAGGAGTTAGCGCACTTGGTTCAAAATGGTGGCGCCACCTTTATTCATTGCACGCTGTATGTATATTTCATAACGCTCTACATGTTGAATCTTCATTTTCCTTCAAACATGTATTGAGCGCTTACTAATACACATATATAAGAGTCTAGTTTAATTTCATTTAAATCTAACTAATATTTGTTCAGTAATTTACTCTTGTTCTATAACTGATCCCTGTCATTACTAGTGAATTTTAACGCTCACAAATTTCACAAAATTTCCAAAATAGGAATATTCTAACCGACTATATTCAAATGATTCTTTTATGGTACAACACTTAAATACCTGAAAAAATTACAATGCAAGAAATGAAATTACTGCGCTCTCTAAAACCATATCTATTCCCAAAAGGCATGAATGCATGCAAAAATTATAATACAAAACCGAAAAATTCCTCACCAGAATGAGATGGACGGCACTATTCTTTTTACAAAAACACCTAAATGCACAGGAAAATTCAGAAAATTTTAAATTCAATACTAATGCCAGTCTTATGACGAATTAACCAGCTTTGAAAATGATATAGTTGGACTAATAGACAAAATTAATTTTAAAAAGGAAACAATAATTTCCAAAGTCTGCTAATTACGTAAGTTAAAAGTGTAAAAATACACCAAATATCTTAATAAAAAAATAAAGCACAATATTTACGCAATTAACCCGAGAGACTGCATGAAAATAATAAATGAAGAAAGTAATAAAATCTCATAATAGTTGCAAAACCTCTACATCTAAAACTTAAATAAAGAATCGAAAAACATCAAATTCAAACTGCGTATAAGTAAAAAAATCCAAATATTAAAAGGCAAGCAGGCCTTCCTGAACATAAAGGACCATAATGATGACTTCCCAAACTACCCCTCTTTCTGACTAATCAATCCAACAAAAACGAAAAATAAGCCAGGCAATCCTAAAAAAAAAAATGTGTGATTCACTAAAGATTGCTACACAAAGATAAGAAAATATTGAATTTCTTGGTTGAAGAAAATCAAAAACAAATAAAAAGTTCTCATGAAATACAACATTAAAATCTTCTATTCCTCAATTTCGGAAAAAAAAGAATGACTTGAAGCTTTATCATTGGCTAAGGACTTTGCAAATATATCATGTAAAAATAAATTTGCATAGCCGCAAATACGTGATTTAGCGAAATATGGATAAAATCAAACCATTTTTCTAATATAATCCAACACATCCCTAAAAGTATAGAATATAAACTGTCTAAAATTTCCTCTTAAAAAAGTTTGATGAGGAGAAAACAATTATGAAAAAGATTTACAAGAAAATGAACGTAACAACAATCATAGATAGATGAACAAAAAAGAATAATGCGATAAAACATAATATCACTAGGTTTAATCCGCCTTTTAATTTAAAAATAAGTCCAAAATAGAGAAATTGTTTTTCGAAATACTTGACAAACACTTCCCAAAATACTTAATAGAAATACGGATAAATTAAGTTACAGCTGCACTTTTACCTTAGAAAATCACATAAAGAAGCAAAATAACAAAATTTAAAAAAAAAACAACGTAAGCCAGAATATCGTTAATGAAAAATGTAACTACAGAAATAAAAAAAAATATGTTCGATTGAGAAGTTTGTAAAACCGAAAGAGTTATCGAGTGAACTGAAGTAAAAGATGAAATAGACTTAGAATGTACTGAAGGCAATTTTAAAACACGATGGAATAATCACAAGTCCACTTTCAAATTATATTTTTTTTAAATAGCATCAAACTATGATGCTACGTATGAAAATTAAAAGAATAAAATGACGGTAGCCCACGTAATGTAAGAAATATTATAAAAAAAACGCCTAACACTACAATGGTTGTGATAGCTGCAGATTGTGCCAAGAAGAAACGTTAGCTATATTATTCCAGAAAGAGAAAAGCTATTAAGTGAATAGTCTGAAATTATAACCGGATGTAGACATATTAAAAAATATTTTCTAGGTTCGTACAAACTTGGACTATTTGAATTTCTAAAAACAAACCACTCCTTTACTTTGAACTCCCGGTTATGAACTTATAAAAGCGTTAACCGCTTTTAATCAATCAAAACAAGAAAGGTAATCAATCAAAACAAAAAGTTAATGAGTCAAATCAAATCACCTGACGAATCGAAAAGGTCGAAACCGTCTGATCTTTCCTAACTAAATACACAAAAAACACACACGCGTGTGTGCGCGCGGGCGTGTGTGTGTATGTAGGTGTGAATATCGATAAATAAATATACGTGTGGATATAAAAGCAAGTGCACACGCATATATAAGTATATTTATGTTGTTAATAAAACAGTATTCGTTGTAATATAGCAAAATTATAACATAACTTAATAAATAGACATATTGTCCAACGTCACTAGCACGAGATTCATGCTCTATCCAATAATCAGGTGCTTATTATGAAGTGACCATTCAGGGATTTGGATTTTTGTTTGAACTTTTTTTTTCTTTTTGTTTTTGGTTATATAATATATCGGGGAGGCTACTTTTTATTTTACTTTTTAAACTCCGGATCATACTATAGATGCAATATATATATATATATATATATATATATATATATATATATGTGTGTGTGTGTGTGTGTGTGTGTGTGTGTGTGTGTGTGTGTGTGAAGAGAACTAGCAGGTTTAGAATCCCGAGTTCTGCGGCTTTTCCTTTTTGTTCTTCAAATTGCTCAATACAACATAAATTGCAGAGCATTATATATATTTTTCTAATTAAAATTAATTTAATTCTCATTACGACACGTAAATTTCTGTTTGAAGATTTACCTCGTCATCAGACAATGTTGAATAATTATGGTGCAAATGATTTACACCTCATTTACTGAACATTGCCTGATGACAGGGTAAAATCTTGAAATATAGAAATTTTCGTGTCGCAATGTAAATTAAATTAATTTTAAATAAAAACAAATTTAATTATATATATATATGTGTGTGTGTGTGTGTGTGTGTGTGTGTGTGTGTGTGTGTGCATGCGTGTGAATATGTGCGTATGTAAGTATTTGTGTATGCATGTGGGTGTGTGTGTTTAAGTCTACTTTTTACACATAGAGAGAGGAAAATGTAGAATAGAGTGAAAACTGTGGCTTTCGTTTCCTAAATTTCATATAGACAAAAAACATGTTGCTACGTACTTTCTTTTTTCTCTATTTCTTTGAAATTCTAGGCTTGTTCAAATGGGAATTATTTAACCTGCGGTTATTATATTAATCATTGCTGGTTAACTAATTTTACTCACAAGAGTATAATATAGAAAATATAACCATCATTCATTCCTCACATTGAAGAGGCGTATCACGTTTTGTTTGTTGCCACCTTTCGTCGTTGCCACATATAAATGCATCGACAGCAAAATAACCTGTTGCTATTGAAGCAAACCAAAAATAAATCGTCATCTTCACAGTCTTTCTTTTGTGTTGCTCACTCTCTCTATCGCTGCCTGGAATAGGTGATCTGCTAGTATTTCTTAATGTCATACACATATTTACATACATGTTTTATCGCTCGCATTTCTAATACGCATACACATTTTTCTTAATACTACTTCAGCTCTAAGCCTACACACAGTTCTCTTTATACGTATTCACCAACTAACATATAAATAGACTTTTATAAAAGTTACTTTCTTATGTAGCAGGCTAATATATAAAACAGTCGTTGGGCGTGGCTTAATTTTACTATGCTTACTGGATATTATATCCATGGCACTGCCCATATCTCGATAACATGTTCTAACCACTCAAGCTCACTCTCTCTGGACTTTTTCTTCACCCGTCCTAGTGTCAGGGTAATTTAATGCGGCCGAGTAATTTCTTTGTTATGCGATGTAATATCGAAAGCGATTTAAGTTTCATGACGCGATTCTCAATGCGGTAAAACTTATGCAGCAATCGATTTAATATAAATATATCATTTCCTGCCGGAGCGTCATACATTAATTTGCATGTAAATGTACGCAGCGGTGCGTGCAGCTAGAGATTGATACTATCTGGCTTTACTAATGAATAAATAATAAAAATAAATCTGTAGTTCTAATTGCTATATTTTATATTTTCTGATAATATTAAGCTATAGAAATGTTTTCTTATTCTAGGACTATTTGAAATGTGCATATATAAAAACATTCTTATGCTAAAGTATTACATGCATTCGTGTGTATATTTAATTGATTGTAGTTTTTTATATAATCATACTTCAAATACATATGCGGATATGTTAAAAATACACAGACACAACACACACACACACAAACACACACACGCATATATATATATATATATATATATATATACTAATAAATATACATTTGTCCTACGTCGATAGCACGACACGAAGTTTTATGCGTTATGCAATCATGATTGCAAAACAAATGAAAATCTGAGTTGCGCCATCAATATAAGACAATATGAATATTTGTTGATATATATGTATAAAGTAGCCCTTTTCACACTGCATTGAACACTGTTTTATTAGCAACTGAATAATAATACTGTATGTATGTGAACCGTTATATGTCTATTAATTCACATTACTATATACATATATATCTATATGTATAATTATATATGTATATATTACTGTATATATGTATATTACTATACATATATATATATATATGCGTGTGTGTGTGTGTGTGTGTGTGTGTGTGTGTGTGTGTGTGTGTTTGTGCGTGCGTGTTAAAATCTGAAATACAGAAAGTGTGTAAAATATATTGTATATATCACTTGGGAATATATATGGATTAGAGTCCGACAGAATAATCGGATAGGGAACAAACAGAATCTGTTTATAAATTTAACAGGTTTCACTTAGATAAAAAAAAAGACATATGTCAACTTTTTACATATTTCCTGCTTGTTATTTATTTTATATATATATATATATATATATATATATATATATATATATATATAAAGAGAGTGAGAGAGAAAGCGAGAGGGAGAGGTAGGGGGAAAATAAATAACAAGCAGGAAATATGTAAAAAGTTGACATATGTTTTTTTTTATATACACACACATTGTGTATGTGTGTGTATCTATATATATACATTGTTGTCTAAATTACACAAAAATGAAAATAATGACATCCCGCTTTATCAAAATTACATAAAAATATCTTGACTTACTAAAGAGTATATTTATTTAAAGAGGACTTCGGAATATCATGCAGTTTTTCTTTTCTTTTTTCTTTTTTTTTTGGGGATGGTTTATTTTTTTTAATGATTAAATGCAGCTAGATTCCATCACTTCAATTCTTCTTCATTGTTACTATGAGTTTTTTTTATATGTTGCTCAACCGCGCCCCACACTAATCAAATATCGCGCATGAGCGAAATTCAACATAAACTGCTGAGAATTTACCCATCGCAGCCCATGTGTGTGCGTGTGTGTGCGCGCGCTTGTGCCTGTGTAAAGGAGAGCGAACAATTATTGTTTCATAAAAATAAAAGATAAAAGCTATATTATTTTCCGCGCACACGCACGCGAGCACGCGCGCACACACACATACACACATATCAAAGAGAAGATATTTCGTTGCATAATTTCGTCAATTGTGAATAGTATTGTATTTGCACGTAATTCTGCTCGTGAAAAATAATTAGAAACGCATAGCTCTTTTCCTCTGACTTAATGATTACTTTAATAATGGGTTTTCCTACGAAATAAGTTTGTGAATTGCCTAAGTATTGCGAACACTTTGATAAGAATATTTGTGAAAATAAGCACTATCTAAACTACTTAATTTTATCTTTCCAAGATTTTAGAGTTTATTATCGAGAAGAAAGTTATCGGTGATGTAATGTACAGTTTAAATTTTTTCAACCATTATATGGTTATTATATAAACAGACACTAAAAACATGATCTTATCGATTCTAATATTAATCTTCAGTAATTTCGTATAATAATAGTAATATTCAAGTGAATAAAAAAGTATTAACAACTTTCAAAACATTAATTTAAAACAGTGAAATAGAAATAGAGCAATGAATATTTATTATATGTTATAGTTTAGAACATGTACAAATTATAATTTACTAAAAAAATGTACATTTTGTTTCGTCATCAGGTAGTTAAGAATGATTGTACTAAATATTATTTTTGAAAAAGAAGATTAAGAACTCTCACTTCACCTTTATTTTTGGAAAATTGTACGTGGTCAAGAGAATAGAAAAGAAGGGAAAACAAAAAAGGAAATCGAAAAAAAGCGGGTAAAACTCGAAGGAAAGAAAATTACATAAGAAATAAAGAGCGTAGGAAGACAGGAGAGAAAGAAAGAGCTAACTGGAAAAAGCGGATGACAATTGTTCAGGGAGAAATAGACCCAAAATTTCGTAGGAGGTGAAATATACATAGATATACATAAGGGTCACGCAACGTCTGGGCTTAGCAAAAAGAAAGGATAAAGAAAATGTATGAAGTGAAGAAAATGTGTGTGGGGTGTGGGGAAAGATAGTAAAAGAGGTTTGGTTGAAGGTGGATTGCAGTTTTATATATACATATATATATATATATATATATATATATATATATATATATATATATATATATATATATATAAAATAACTTTAATCCAAAAGGAAAAGTAGGAAGCTAAATCCCAAAGACCCGATCCTAATTAATATTAATATTTTAATATTAAAAAATGATATTTATTTTATAAATATAATATTTTGTATCACATTACATGGGGAATAATCATCTGTTTTGCTAACCTCACCTTTAGTCAACTACGGGGTTGACAAGAAGGACAGCTTGTTCGTCTGTTTAAATATACCGTTCCCCATAAAAGGTGACTCTAAATTTGTTGTTTGATAAATATTTGCTCAGTAATTAAATACATTGAGCAAGTTTTGCTGATCATTTTTAATTCTTTATGATTTTTAATATTATAATACTAGCATCCACTTGTATCATTTACCAAAAAGTCCTATTACCATGGATAATTTTCCATTACAATATATATATATATATATATATATATATATATATATATTCAAAGAGAGAGAGAGAGAGAGAGAGAGAGAGAGAGAGAGAGAGTGTGTGTGTGTGTGTGTGTGTGTGTGTGTGTGTGAAAAAGAGAGAGAGAGAGAGAGATAGAGAAAGCCTATGGATATTTTCCTGTGCATAAAATGTTGCTATTAGAAAATGTATTAAAATTAGTCACTGAAATTCATTTGAACTTATCAAATTTTATGATTAATATACATAACTGATTTAAGTGAATTTTATGCATCTTTTTTTTCTAATTATGTAGCTAATTTATCGATGATCTACTTAGAAAAGAGAACGGTTTTAGTTGATTTCTTAAATTTAACATTGACAGAACTACTATTATTTTCATAAAGGTTTACAGCATGTCGAATAGAATTTCTGTTAGCATAACATTGCCCAAAATGAAGAAGTAACAAGTGGTTGATGGAATATTTAAAGAAAAATCACACACAGTATTGTCTTAATGAAGAGAATCAGAGCAAAAACATAAGCATACAAATTTCCCTTTTATCTAAGATCTTACCTAAAATAAAAAAGCATGAATTAAAAGACTTTTAATTTTCATTGATGTATCTATTTTATTTGGGTTGTGAAGGTAGCGTAAACGTAGTGATTTTATGAATACACTTTATTTTTGTAATATTTTTCATTTTTTAATACTATACTTTTATATGAATTTTTCATAAAATAAAGTTCAAATAGTCCTTATGGAAAAAGAACTCAGCTAATAACATATCTGCTTCAAAAACAAAGCTAATAAACGGTCAATAATCACAATCATGAATTATGTACTTGGCAATAATAATCGAATGTGAATTTCGAGACATAAGAATTTAGACGGATAATTCTTGAATTTGCACACGAAAATATATATCTTTAAACTTTATAAACTATCCACGATTTCTCTATTCTTATATATTTTATTTAAAAATTATGTTTTTCATATTTTTCTCTTTTTTAACTGTTAGTCTCGATACATATCACTTGACTTTTAAAAAAGGAAATTTAAGAACATGACATTTAGAGCAAGAGGTTGAATTTTCCAGAAGACATTTAGCTGAAAGATATTTACGATCATGCCCGAAGGGCCACCGATTAGACCATAAGTTTTTTTTTTCATGAACTTCTTTAAAAATATGTTTCATTTGATGTTCACATATAAATATTCACATTACCAAATATAAGGAAATTTTTTAAAAACTCAATCCGTGGTTATTTAATAAAATTAGTTCTGTTTATGAGATGATTTTTTTCAGTAACAGATAGAGAATTTTCATATAAACATCAGAAAATCTTTGATATAAGTGTGTTTAGATTTCGATTAAGACAAACAGTTAACTTGCGGTGATGATTCAAATGTCTACACAGGAATGGAAGGAATATAATAATACGCTGATATTCTATAAATGATTTTTCATTTTTAATTTCATGAAACAATGTAGTTTTCACTGTTACAAAATCTAACTTACAGTAATCCATTATATATATATATATATATACGAAAGCATAATAAACATCTAAAAAACTAGGAGTGAAAAATGAGAGTTAAATTAGTACACTAACATTATTAATTACATTTAAATTCACTTCAATCTACCAATACAAATATACGTTCGAAAAGTAATTACGGGTGTGTGATTAGCAAAGTTCTGTTCAAAATGTTTAGGAATACGTTTCATCAAACATAATTTTGCGAAAATTAAAATGTTTATAATCACTATCACACACACACACACACACACACACACACACACACACACACACACACACATATGGTTATTATTTTTATTATTATTACTATAACATACTACAATTAAATAATACACACGCACACACACACACACACACACACACACACACATATATATATATATACACGTATAAATATATATAATTTCGATAATATTTAGAGAGAGAATAGCAATTCAACATGCCAGCTCAAGGCATGCATTTTCAACCCCATTTAATCAAAGAATGCGGAAGAAAAAACGATGCCGAAAGCAGGGTCTAGTAAAGAACGGAGTGGAGAATGTTGGTTACTATAGGGTTAAGCCTGGGGAATCTTAGTAATAAACTGTTTTGAGGCATGTGGCTTGACCATTGGATTAGTCGTGGTAGGTAGGGAAGTAAAGGTTACTGATTCTTCAAATTTTAATATCTAGTTTATGTGAAGGAAA
>JBBBDQ010001213.1:6922500-7185000 GCA_037127315.1 Ascarosepion bandense | reverse complement strand
CCGACCTTTCGCCCGTTGTACACACCGGCATTCTTCATGTGCTAGGTACTTCGAAGCGATCAAATTATCTGTCAAGGATACATGACCTGATGGTTAAAGACGTTGGTTAGTTTCAGTAACTTGCACCAAAGCGTTGTGAATTTAATATCAACCTACAGCAGTGGCAATAAATTACTTAGAGAGTTAAGGTAAAGTAAGATGACTACATGGCTACCAGAAATAAAATCGCACATGGAATGGCAATGATCTACGAAAAAGATCGAAATAAAGAGTTCGGTGCAAAATTCTTATCATCTAAAGAAACCCGGAGATTTTAACTGCTGAAAGCCTTAAAAGTAGAAATAAATATAAGGACAATAATCCGAATAGTGTATATATGTGTATATATATATATATATATATATATATATATATATATATATATATATATATATATATTCGGTGTAGATATAGAAGAATTCAAAGAAGTATCCTGTACATAAAGTTGTAGGGTAACTCTCTAGGGGAGCTCTAAATATATACGTATATAAATACATATAGAGCAAATATATTTAAAAATTAAGACATACACGTTATTCCATGGTTAATCATTTCACCCCAAGCAAGGCGGTAACAACACTGATGAGCAGGGGGCTACATAAGAGAGATAAAATTTTAGACAGGAAATGATTGAAGACAAAGTCGATCCAGCTACAGCGGGAGAAAGAGAAAGGGCAAGAGAAGGCTATGAATACAGTAGTGAAGACAGTTACGAAGTTAAAGAGAAAGGAAAAGAACAAGATACACGGGGTGATGTGGAAAGAGCTTGAGTTAAATGGATAAGAGATGGGAATTGAATTTGCATTTAAATTTTTGGAGGTTATAGCCGTCAGGAAATCAAGTATATGGAAGTATGTTCCACAGGCGGGAAGCGTGAGAAAAGGATAAGCTAGAGTAGAATTTGGTTGATCTAACTATAAAAGGTTTGGACATTTTTGACAGTCTGGTTGCTCGCGTAAATTTTTGTGGAATGTACACCAGTGACCTAATTTCTTCGGAGCAGAAGCATGAAAATACCTGTAGAAGAGACAGACGGAAGCACATCCCACCGATGAGAAAGTGGCTGGAGTTGATCTGCCAGGTCGGGACCAATCACATTACAGATTCTCCTCTGGAACCTTTTGAGAACACTGGGACGAACAGCAGGAGCGCCTAACCAGATAGGAAAACAGTATTCCATGCACGGACGAATGGTTGAATATATATATATATATATATATATATATATATATATATATATATATATATATATATATATAATGATTATCATATAACTCTTTCACAATAATATTTGCATTTTACTCGAGATAATTTAATATATCTTTAAATATAACAGTTATTTCTTTTACGTAGAAATCTATTTACGCTTACTCAAACTGATGAGATATATTCACATTAGGTTTAAAAAATTATTCTATAACAGTAAATGTGCAGTACTTATCGCCTTATGTTATGCAAACTTCTTTACTTTATCGGTGCATAGCTAAAATGTGGTGATATATTGAATTCATTTTTTTATCATAGCAGTTTATTTAATTCAGCATTTTAACCTGAAATGAATTAGTATGTATAACCACAGAAAGGAGTGCAAAGCAATTTACTTACAATGTACATGAAAGAGGATGTATTTTTTGTAATATATTGAATAAAATTCTATTATACAACTATATGCTTATTCTTCTATTAAAAGCTTTTAAACAGACAGCAAAACTTTATTACATGGAACACATGTAACACACATATATAGAAGGCAACACATTGTACAGCCACAGATATATAAACTGACATAAGCGCGCGCACACACACACACACACACACACACACACACACACACACACACACACATATATATATATATATATATATATATATATATATATATAAACACACATATATATGTTTATAAAAAGAAATAGACTCAAAAATAAATGAGTAAATAAATATTTGCGTACATACTTATATACATAATTATGTATATATTTGCATCGGATTTGTTTGATAGTGTACATGTATGTTTCGGAAAAAACGCTCGTCTGTCTCTGTGGATGTTAGACTATAACGTTAGTTCATACATTAGTTTAAGTATGCGAGAGAGAGAGAGGGTGGGGAGAGGAATGTCGATAGACATAATTTTCGGCTATGTGGGTAAAATGTAGGGATGAAAGGTAACGAAATTTAGGCAATAATGTTGAATTTGTTTGTATTTTTTTATAATGACGTTTCGTATTTGCACAGTCATAAGAACACGCGTATATATATATATACTACGCCTCCTCGGAATTACCCTGTCCTTAGACCTCAAATGGAACCACTATATTGAATCCATAGCAAAATCTACTGCTAAGAAGTTTGGGTCACTATGTCGATCCAGGATGTTTTTTCCATCTGAAACCATCCTGTCTATATACAAGTCAACCATCCGTCCGTGCATGGAGTACTGCTGCCATTTATGGTCAGGTGCCCCTGCCGTTCTCCTCAGTGTTCTTGACAGGCTCCAAATGAGAGTCTGTAATGTGATAGGTACTGATCTGGCGGCTCGACTGCAGTCACTTCCCCACCGTCGAAATGTGGCCTCCCTTTGTCTGTTCTATAAATATTTTCATGGCTTCTGCTCAGACGAACGTAAGTCACTGATGCCTCCTCAACAGGTGTTTACTCGTGCAACCAGACTGGCAACTGGGTCCCACTCATTCACAGTCAGGTTAGCCAAATGCAGACGACAATTCTACTCCTTCAGCTTCTTCTCTCGCACTTCCCGCCTGTGGAACTCGCTCCCGTATTCTTGCTTTCCTGACGGCTACAACCTCCAGACATTTAAATGCAAAGTCAATACTCATCTACTAACCACTGGACTCTAGCTCTCTCCCCACCCCTGTATAACCTTCCTTTTCTCTCCACCTATGTATCTGTCATCGCACCTGCTTTCTCAGCTTTCTATTGTTCCTTTCTAACTAGTTTGTACTCCTCACTCTTTTCTAATTAATCTTTTTACATTTATATAGCCCCCTGCACATCAGTGGCTTTTCCGCCTTGCTCGGGGTGAAATGATTAAAAAAAAAGAAATATATATATATATATAAGCAGCGGTGTAGATATAGAAGAATCCAAATGAATATCCTGTAAATAAAGTGGTAGGATAACTCTCTAAGAGGTCTCTAAATATATATGTATATAAATACATATAGAGCAAATAAGTAAAAATTAAGGCAGACACGTTATTTCATGGTAAATCGAAGGTTTAGGCCTATTTCAGTCGAACCATCATCAGCCTCCGTCTTTATTGTACAGAAAATTTTAAACGATTGAAAATCACAAACAAAGGCCCCGCAAAAAGAAAAAAAAAGAAAAAAAAAACGGAATAAGAATAAATACAGCTCCCTTAAAACAGAAAATTTAAGAAAAAATACATTACATGAGTTCGGCGAATACGAACAAACATGCATAGGTTAGCATATATTTACGCCATAGATAATCAAAGAGCACGCGTAAGAGCGGATGTCAACTTAAAGATACATTATGCAAGTCAGTTACTGATGACACGTAGTAAAAGAAAGGAGAGTTAGGTGAGAGAGATTGGAAGTGTTAAAGAGTATCTTAAAGCGTAAACCCAAAATGAAAAGTAGAAGGAAGAAGAGATGAATAAATTTAAATTAGAAAGAAAGATGATAGGAGAAAATAAAAAATAAAAAAGTAAATATTATATATTAACGGTGAAAGGGTAGGAAATTAGAGTATAAAAAATTAAGAAAATTAAAAATATTTAAGAGATAATAGTTAATCAATCCGTTGTAATCACAAATACCATCACATCACTAATCAAAATTATACTAATTATACAGTCAACAAAACAAATATAAAACAATATAAAGATAAAAAATATTTTAAAAGTAAACATAATTATTCTATTTAAATAAGAAAATTAAAAATATTTAAGAGATAATAGTTAATCAATCCGTTGTAATCACAAATACCATCACATCACTAATCAAAATTATACTAATTATACAGTCAACAAAACAAATATAAAACAATATAAAGATAAAAAATATTTTAAAAGTAAACATAATTATTCTATTTAAATTTAGTTGTTTAAACTTAATTAGTTTAAAAATACATTTTACATATTGACAGTGAAAGGATAAGAAATTGGAATCTAAAAATCAAGGAAAATTAAAAAAATAAGATATAATAGTTTTAATCCCAATTACCACCACACAACTATAAAATCAAAATTATAACAATTATTCGGTTAACAATACAATTATAATATAATATAACGCTAATAATGTAGGAAAATTATTTGGACAACGGTACAATTAGAATACAATATAACGTTAATAATGTAAAAAAAAAACATATATATGTACACATAGAACTCACACACACACGTAAATGCGTACACACACATACACGCACAGGTATATATATGTTCAAACATCTACGTGTCAGCAGTCTAGCTGACTTGCATAATGTATCTTTAAGTTGACATCCGCTCTTACGCGTGATCTTTGATTATATGTTGCGTATATTTATGCTTATGTGTGTGTATATTAGCCGAAATTTTAAGAGAGCTATTTTTATTCTTATTCCGTTTTTTAGGTGGGGGTCTTTATTTGTGAATTTCATTCGTGTAACATTTTCTGTACAATAAAGACAGAAGTTAATGATTGTTCGCTTGAAATTGTCCTAAATTTCCGATTTACCGTGAAATAACGTGTCTTCCTTAATTTTTTCTTTGACATATATATATATATATATATATATATATATATATATATATATATATATTTCAATTGTGAACGGGTTTTTACGTGACCTAGGTTTCTAAAATGTGATGTCTTTTTGCGATTTGCAAGAACTGATTTTACCGTTATATATATATATATATATATATATATATATATATATATATATATATCGCTCTGTGTTTAATGCCGCATGTCTTGGTGATATTACATATTAATATATTTTCTACATGACTGTTGGCATATATGTGGATAACACATCTATGCTCAACACCGACAATGGCATAATTATTTTATCTTTCTCTCTCTACCGCTCACTCACGCACACACACACACACACACACACACACACACACACACACACACACACACACACACACACACACACACACACACATTCTCTTACCTCTTATGTACATTGATAAAAAGTGAAATTGCATTCTCCTAAAAACTAAAATAATTTCCCAGTTCTATTCATTATGTCCATCTATAACAAAAGCGTCCCTTGCAACGTGTTCCATGCCAGCGACACTCACACCTGCTCGTTTTGAACGAGTAATGTAGTTTGAATGTGCATTTACTTTGGGAGATATTCTATACTATACTATATCTGGAGATCTGAGCCCTACTGCATTGATGTTTTTTTTATAAAAGCCAGTAATCCAATGAACATGCCTGTACCCATGGAACTGTTTCAGGATGGTCGCACAATTTTCAATGTACTTTAAAATCTTCGTACATATATGCATTTAAATTTAGAGCATTTATGACACCTGAATGCTTGTATGTTGGTAAATTGATAAATCAAGTAGCGCTCTTTAATTATAAATTATATTATTAACCCACAAACCATTGTTCTAAATCCTTGTATTTTGATATGTGCTAAAATTAACTACTCTTGTCGTCCCTGTTTGTGGAGATACAAATAAACTTCTTTATGTACGTCATGAACATAGTTCAACCCATTTTTGGCTGTTATGGCTTCAGTCTACCGATGTATTCTTCTAGAAACCTAATGATTGGATCATCATAATCTGCTAGATTACAAACTTTGATCTTGGGTTTGCCAATATAAATCCTCCATTGAACATTTATGGGAAAAGCTTGATCTTCAGAAAAACGAAGATTCATTATTAATATTAGTTACAGTTGTACTAGTCTCCTTTATGTTGATACTATCACACATTTCTCTCGCCGTGTCATAATTTTTCGAGTGTCAGTTGAGTAAGTTAAATGCGCGTGCGCGCACACACACACACACACACACACACACACACACACACACACACACATATATATATAACATTCATATTCAGTGTTCAAGCAGAACATTTTCTTTAAAACAACAATCATTTTGAGTTGATTAATTTTACTGATCAATTATCAAAATAGTTCGTACTGTTGTCCTAATATTTATTGCCGTGTTTACGACATTTTGGCCATTTTACGCTCCGTTTTTCTAGGAATTTTGAATCGAAACCTTTATCTCCTCAGGGACTGTAACCAATACCCATGCAGATTAGACCAGTGGACAAAGGAGTTGATTAGTTACAGTTACTTAATACAAAGAGTTGTGAGTTTTTAACAATTAACTTAGAATCAAGTTATAGGGACATATCTGCATGTTACAAGAAATGGCATTGCACCTGGAATGAAAATCATATACCCGGTGATCGAAATAAAGTCTTCTGTTCGAAATTATTAGCATTTGAAGAAAGCCAGATTGTATAACGGCCAAAATGTCGTAAACAAGACAATAAAGGCAAGTACAACTGTTCGAACATTGTAAATAATTTAAATATTAGTCTAAGTGTATATATATATATATATATATATATATATATATATATATAAAAAATTGTGGAAATGTGATCTTAAATTATTTTTTATTGAGAAAGTATTTTTTTTCTATTGCTTCAAAAATTATATATTTATCTCTCTTGTCTTTAATAATAATTACCATACAAAGCACACACACATACACACACAGAGAAAACACACACACAGAAACACACACACACATTTATATATATATATGTGTGTGTGTGTATGTGTGATATTATTTCTTATTTTGCATTGTTTTTATTGATTTTAATTTGGACTATTTCCTAACTTAATGTTTTAGACAATGATAAAAGAACCATTTGTTTTTTCAACTGACCCTAAAAATGAAGACGTTACAATAATATTTTCACTAGACTTCAAAATCGGCATGACTAAAATAACACTAAGTGACAATCTTCTTCACATTATTTCCAGTAAGTTTCTATTCTTATCATGATATTAAACTCTTTATGACAAAAAATCTGCTTGTGCAAAAAACAGTAATTACGGCAATAAAAATATTTACATTTTAACACCAAATGTATCCATGCCTAGCCATTCATATCCAAGGATAACTTTCTACTAATTGTTTAGCTATTCACTGTTGTAGACGACTGCACAAGGTCATTTCTGAGAGCTCTAATCATCGGTCATGATGACTTGTGACTTCTTGCTAGCACAACCATAGATAGCTCCCAAGCGCTTACGTCTAACTAATTTCACTCACAACTTTTGAGTGAAAATATGGTATGGTTTTCAGGCAATTTCCAAAAGTGAAGAACGCCGAGATCGTCTTCTCTGGCCCGATAACATCAAGAAGTCATAATATCTATTATAGCAAAGCAAGAATTTGTAAGAACAATCTTCCAGATCCTTTCACACACAAGTGTGTGTACCTCAAGGCAATATCCAAGGTCCTACGCCTTTTCTGGTTTGATCAAAGTGTATCGACGCCTGCCAGTCATTTCCGCTAACCCAATTTCACTTACAACGCCTGAGTCACTCAGTGGTGTGTTTTTCAGTCATCTTCCAAATGCCCTGCACACACACACACACACACACACACACACACACACACACACACACACACACACACACATCTATATATGTGTGTGTGTGTGTATCTATTTGTGTGTTCGCGTGTAAATATCTATATTATTGCTCATAAATATTAATTACAGTTATTGTAACTAATTGTAACTATATATATATATATACATAATGTAATTAGAAATATGAATTCATTCATATATGAAACTAGATTTTTTACATACTCCACCAAAATATGTATTCATGTGTTTATATACTTGTATTTTTCCATATAAGAATTATGCGACACACACACACACACACACACACACACACACACACACACACACACACGTACGTACGTTTTAATTTTTTTTTATGTAGAACTTATTCCAGAAAAACTGCATACATATATGTATATATCTGATATTGTGAAATTTTTGTGTATGGATGCGGTAAATCATAGCTTATTCATATTTTCTTTTCGCAATCATGCAATCCCAGGCGCCCTGACCCGCACCCATTTACCGTTTACACAAAAGAAGCTCCGGTGCAGTCTCTAAACACTCAATATATACTAACTAGCGCTTTCCACAGGTGGTGTCGGTTGGGGGACGACACAAGTCCGGTCAGGTCTCTTCGGGACCGGCCAGAGTCCAAGAGGCATCTCTTCTTTCATTCATCACGTTTTTCAACATTGCTGATTATATAAACATCTCGAGCATATTGGCTTACTTATTTGCATACATTCAAGCATTTATCGCGTGTTATCAGGAGACCAGTGCCTAGCGTTGGATGAATTGCGATCACGAAGTGCTACATACAACAGTCTCGGCGGGGACTCCAAGATGGACAAAACAGACGCCATTATCATCTCTCGGGTATGAACGGCGCTGAGCAAGAGATGGAATGTCGAAAGTTAAAACTAATATCTCATACACGCTCACAAATACACAGATGTTTAAGCCACAGCATCATTTTATTGTGAAAGTTAACTACAGATTAAATACACATATATAAATACATATATGAGTTGTGACAGTTTTCACAATATATGTGTTCATATTTGCGCAGCATCATTTTTCTATGAGCCCGTTCCTGTGTTATTGATATATAAAATAAATATTTATTAGTTTTTAAATGTTTATTCGCTTAATGGTACCAACTTCTGCCCATTTAGATGGTCGTTTCTTTCTTAGGAGTTGAGAACAGTCATTTGTTTGTATGAAGTATACTTAAATTCGTCTTATTAAAATAATAGCTAATTTTTTAATGAGTAATTTCAAGAGTAATACTGATTTGAGGCATGTAATGAATTTTAGACACATTAAAACAGCGTTTTAATTGAATTACATGCGGATTATTATCAACATATTTGCTGCTGTTGCAACTTTTAAGAAAGTTAGAACTAAACTGTTGTGGCTTCTTGTTTAGAAAACCACACTATAAAATAATAACACAAAACAGATATGAGAGGAAAAATGTAAGTATATTGAACAAAAGATATACAACCTGTACCCGGTTAGTAGATCCAGGAATACTTGTTAGTAGGAGACAAATATATAAAAAGAAGTAAGTCGGGGTAATAAGTCTATATACTTGCTGACCAACGACAAGCACTACATCTCTAACAACAACAACAACAACAACAACAAAAACAACAACAACAACCCTCTAACACACTACAGACACACTTGTTCTCTGGAGGCAGGATTATAAGTACACCTTGGACGAGTCCAGTGGCTTCCTACATAAACGATTTATTTAATCTACAGAAATACATTTTTCTCGTCTAGTGTCTAGGGATATGACGTCTATTTTCTTATTTAGTAATATTTGATCCAGAAATTGAACCTACAGTTACAATGCCTCCATTCTCTTCCGTGGATTATTTACGAGTGAAGCATTAAAATCGACCTGCCTGATTATGAGTGACATTCCTGTAATTCTAATTGTTAGACATTTATCACATCACGGACGTTTCACTTTTTATGCAGTTATTCCTCTTTAAACAATTATAAAAATCGCCATTATTTTTCGCAGATACCGACGAATCGTCAATATATCATTTTTTCCGTATGTGTGTGTTTTAAATGCTATATATATATATATATATATATATATATATATATATATATATATATAAGACATATGTGTAATTATTTATGAAAATTAAATAAAGTTTTATAAATATAAAAATTTTATAATAGTAAAGAAAATACATGTATATAGTTATTAGCTGATCATGTGTATTCAGTTTCATGCGTAGCAATTTTTAAAAATGCGCGGTTGTTTATATTGTCTACTCCCGAAATCCATGTTTTTTTTTCCCCGTTATACAAAAGGAATGCGATAGCGTGCAATATTCTTATTCATTTTCTTTTTTACTTCATTCAAATTCATTAAATTCCATGATTGTTGGTCTCTCTTCTACACATTATACCACCCCTTTTGTCAGAAGATTGTTTTTATATACTATTTTACTAAAGACATTTAATTTTTTTTATTTTTACTTCCCGATATATGTTAACAAGTTTTAATATTAGAGTATTTCTGTTCGACCGATACATTGTTTTGAAATCTCATTGAATAGCATTTTCAGTTAAATATATTATTTGCATGGCAGTACTATCATTTTTTAATATATTAATATATGGATATGTGTGTTTGTATATACGCATATCTCGACATGTCTCTTGATGAGAAATATTGTTTTAACTATGTAGTATGCATTTTAATGATCTCACATTTTATCATTTACTAATCTAATTAAGTATTAGTTGAACATCTCAGAGTTTGTTAACTTTTAATATCATCGCTATTTATACAAATATCAATGGTTAAATGTAACGTTCATATCTGTTTCGCACATCGCTTTTTAATGTTAATGTAAATATATTTTATCGTACTCATACACTCATTATATTTTAGATTATTTTTATATCTAATATATTCTTTATTCTTTATACGATTGAAAAACCAAATTTTAACACTTATTTTAAACGATTTATTCATGATGTCTAAATAGTTTAGCGTGCTATCTTTATCAGATTCAGGCACCATATATTAATAGCATGCCCGTTTCGTATGTGGTCTTGTAAAATCCTGACACTAAATATATGTACCCCTTTCAGTATTAGGCTGCACGTACTTTTTTTTTTCGTTTTTTTTTTTTTTTTTTTTTGTAAGTATTGACAATTTTGGACTATCTCACCATTTGTGTCGAAGTGTTTCCTGTCTCTTTCAGAGAAGAATTGTAATGGCACTTCACGTTACGTTTTGTTGAAATTCTTTCTCGTTTTTTCTCGTTATTTCTATTTGTAAAATTAAATAGAAAAACATAATACGAAGTTGTCCGATGGACTGATCGCTTTTTATTCTTCTGTTGTCAGTGTGAACTTCTCCAGATCTTCATTCCTCATTACAATTGCCCGAAATTTCAGCTGTTTTTTTCTATGTGCATTTTCTTTGGAGTTGTAATTTTATCGCAATTCTCTCATTTTTAAAATCACGTTTTAGCACACAAGATAAGGTCTGGGCCTGATTTGTTCGTGTAACGCACGTTAGAAAATGATTCTGGCCATCTTACAATGCACGGTGATTATCATGGTAATATTAATTGTTTCTTCATAAGGAAATATTCGCATTTCATAGTCCGTGTAGATTGTGATGCTGGCGGTTGAAATTTATATCTTTTTAAATATTAAACATTTTTTCAGGAAAATAAATTTGTCAGGTCCAGTAATTGTTATAAATCTTGTAAATATCGATAGGTGTTTACTTCCTAACTTTTTGTTTTAATTAGTGTGGAAAGTCAATATCTTGAGTATGTTAATATTTTATCTACAATTTAAATATGATATCTATTTTAGTTGTTGCTTCTGATGAATGTCCTTAAGTGGCGTGGTTTATGTTATTTGGTACAGTTCATTATTTTCCTTTGTTTCTCCAGTGCCTGTCTACAATATTCGAAGAAGGATAGTCCTCGGTAACACCTACTTGTTTCTTTTGTCTAAAAGCATTTTTAATCATAGAGAAACAGGTTGTATGTAGCCGATATTTTTGTTCTATTTCAACGGTTTTGGTTTCATGATATTGCCCTAAATATCTTAGATTAGCTGGTGTCATGTTAGATGTAGACGAATCGTGATGATCTTAAAAATTATTACAGACGAAAATATATTTTTCTCTTGGCCAATGATGATATGGCTGTATATTTTTCCTAGAATTAAACATTCAGAATCTATCCAAATTTGAAAAAAAGCTGGTTGTTTCAGGGGTTTTGCGGTTGGCAGCAAATTTAATTGAATATTTTGTCTTTACATTTCTTCCGTAAGGTTAGAAGTTCTCGTACTCGTGGTGTCAAAATATCTAAAAAAGAAATGAGAATGCTGGCATCGCCTCATGACTTTAGATGGTGTTCTATCCATGACCAGTGAATGTGACTTTTTATAGGGTAAACAAATGTAGATTTATTTCAAATATGAACGCAACCACGTGCACATACGCTTACATGTATTTTTTGTAGTTAGCTTCATCTTCAAAAATTAATTAATCCATCATAACCTATTGTAAATTTGATTTGCATCTAGTCTATATGATACAACACACATTGTTTGCATATACATAAGATTAGGCATCTTTATCTCTCCTTTTTTAATTTTGAAAAAAATCACTTGTTATGATAACAATGAATAGGCGGACATATAACGTGATACGAGTTGATATGTCAATAGGGAGATCGAGATATTAATGATTGGGTCACTATGTCGATCCAGGATGTTTTTTCCACCTGAACCCATCCTGCATATATACAAGTCAACCATCCGTCCGTGCATGGAGTACTGCTGCCATTTATGGTCAGGTGCCCCTGCCGTTCTCCTCAGTGTTCTTGACAAGCTCCAAATGAGAGTCTGTAATGTGATAGGTACTGATCTGGCGACTTGACTGCAGCCACTTCCCCATCGTCGAAATGTGGCCTCCCTTTGTCTCTTCTATAAATATTTTCATGGCTTCTGCTCGGATGAGCTTAAGTCACTGATGCCTCCTCAACAGGTGTTTACCCGTGCAACCAGACTGGCAACTGGGTCCCACCCATTCACAGTCAGGTTAGCCAAATGCAGACGACAATTCTACTCCTGCAGCTTCTTTTCTCGCACTTCCCGCCTGTGGAACTCGCTCCGGTATTCTTGCTTTCCTGACGGCTACAACCTCCAGAAATTTAAATGCAAAGTCAATACTCATCTACTAACCACTGGTCTCTAGCTCTCTCCCCTCCCCTGTATAACCTTCCCTTTCTCTCCACCTATGTATCTGTCATCGCACCTGCTTTCTCAGCTTTCTATTGTTCCTTTCTAACTAATTTGTACTCCTCACTCTTTTCTAATTAATCTTTTTACATTTATGTAACCCCCTGCACATCAGTGGCGTTTCCACCTTGCTCGGGGTGAAATGATTAAAAAAAAAATCTCGATCTCCCTATTAACAAATAAACTTTTATTCATGACAGGTCAATGTTATATAGATATGTATCATTTAATAATGTTAAAAGACAAATTCTTTCTCGCAAAAGAATTAATTCGGCAGTGTATGAGGTACATGATGTAATGAAATTATTGGGAATGAAAACAATCCTAGATTACTCAAAACGAAAATATTTTAATCGATCAAATGGAAACATTACTTCAATATTTCCTTCTTTTTTTTTAATTGTTTTATTTCTGTAAAAACCGTCACATTTTATAAGCTTGTATTTTCGTTAGCAAGAAGAATCCATGATACGAGCTGCAAAATTCAGATGCCAAAGTATGCAAGGACAGAAATTTAAATTTTTGGAAAATATAGGAAAAACACAAGATGCATTAAGGAAAGGAACAAAAAGTACCGTAAAATCACAATTTGGATTGTTATTATAAGTTTTTCTATATAGCAAGAGAATGTTGCAAAATATCCTGTCATGAAGGGCTGCTGGGCAGTCCTGCAGTAGGATAGTGAGCATGCCATGCATGAAGCATGAGTAACGTAGAAGGTATAAAAATATCAAAAGTATGTCACTTAGTACACTTAAAAATAAAATAAACATTTAATGTTACTGGGGTACATTATTTGGATGAGAGACACAAGAAACAAACCCCCACACAACATATTAAAGACAAGTGGGATAAAAGGAAACAAAGAATGGCGTACATAACAAGCTTTGAAAAAAATGGTACAAAAGAGAGTTAGAGGATTTAAAAGAGACTAACAGTTCTAAGAGTTACAGAAAATAAAGAGTGATACAGACTCCTGGTCTTCCAGGTTTTGTAGGCTCACGGTACATATAGTAAAATAAATTAAAAACTAACGTCCTATTACTTATTAATTACTATTTCTGATATTATGTTCAAACTATTATCAGCAGACTGAATGATTATACTTCACCTGTTTTGAGTTGAATAGATAAAGCTTGGTAAGTGTATATTCCTTAACTTTTATAAGTGATGTACTCAGAGCACATTACAATTTCCAACACACATAACCTAAAGCATTTTATACGCACAGGTACACAAAACAGTCTTGCAAAAACGGTTTTCGAAAAGGTCATGTGGACACCACATTATATAAATATATTTGGTAATGATGATACTCAACAGAAAGAAAACAATATTTTTTTTCTATCGATTTCTTCGGGTTGGTTCGAGAGACGATTGACCTTCGGTTCCTTGAAATTTTCCATACTTTCTATAGTTGACCTTCAGTAGACAGGTGAAAATTTAGTTTCGGAAGAAATATCATATCTCCATGCATGATTGTCTGGTTCGTGTTCATTTATTATTTTCATTATTTTTTTTAAATCATGCACTAATATCAGTAGTGTGCGATCATGATATATATTGAAAGTTCGTAAATTCATTGAATGAAATGTCATTAATAAAGAAATGTTATTTCTATTCGTAACCACATGTATTTATTGAATTTAACTTGAATAAATGTTAGGTTTATATATAAGTGCACTCTCGATTCTTCGACGACAAATGATGTCACAGTGAAAGAAAGATGCGCTAACGTCTATGGACACGGGTGTGTTCCTCGACGTATACAGGTGACAGTAGACACGTTTTACTCAAGTAGTTGATGAATTGTTATATTTATCCGCGAGTAGACTAGAAGTCCTGCTTTATGGCGTGTGTCAAAAACACAGTAGCAGGTAAGGTTATCACTGCGTGGAGCAGCATTCTGCCAACTTTCCAATACTTAAACGCAATTGGAAACACACAAATTGTTTTCGAAGTCTGCAATCAGAAAGATTGAAGTACTAGAAAGATGTCCTTCCACATGAGATCGGTTTTCCTCACGATGATTCATGCCTGTCTTACATGTTGCATTTAGTCAGGATTTCATTTTTTTCTAATATGATCTCTGAGCTTCTAATTTTGTTGCAGATGAAATGTATTCAAAACGTGAAAATCATCGCGTTGATTGATGTTTCAGAAGAACAGAAACCAAGATTCTGCACTACCGATTAGAGATGTCAGTGCTACAGACCGCTATACAGTAATTTGCACTTTAATTACCCTATGTATAAAGTACAAATCGAGTCTCATGCACTACGCAATAATCAGGTGCACACTAGAAACTGATCATTTCTAGATTTGAATTTTTATTTTTGCTATTAGCGTAGTTTATCTTCGGTGTAAATTATAAATATATTTAAGTTTTACTTCGATTTACACAGTAAAACAGGGAAATTAATCACGACCAACCAAGCTTCAGAACTCCAAGCAAAGAAAGATTTTGCCTCCTAAAGAAATATAAACTCTTTTTACAATTCAGTTAAATACCAACCCCTAAACGGACTCGAAGATTCGATTTGTAGAAAGTCAAAAGAGAAAAAACATTACCATTCGTTAATTAGGCAATTCAAATTTTACTGTATGAACGTATCTTCAGTATCCAAATATGTGAAGCCACTTTTAGGTTATAGAAGTGTTTTACTTGACGGAAAAGAGAATACAATTTCGATTCCTCTCGGAGATATTTAGTATGGCTTCTTTGTTTACGCTGGTTTTTAGTAATTTCAGTTTTTAATAAAAAAAAACATAAGAACACAACAAAGTGTACCAACTAAAAATAAAGCTCATAATAGATTAGCCAAACATAGAGAGACGTGGTATTTTTTAGTATTCACAAGACAAATTAAAACAGAAGTAATCTTTAAACTGTGCAAACACACACACACACACACACAAATATATATATATATATATATATATATATATATATATATATATATATTGCCACGATTGTATCTTTTAAATTTTGCGCATGCCCTTTGTTTTTTTTTATTTTGTCGACTGCACGGCATAGTAGAGTCAGTTGGACACCTTCTGTTATAAAAAGAGCAGCATGACGCTATTCACTACGCCAGAAATTAGTAAGAAGCATGCTGTAATGTTTGGAATTTGCACAGGAAGTTTCAGTACGAATATTTCAAATTAATTAGTTATCATTTCAGGGGATTTGAAAAGAATGAAATGAGTCTATTGTGTTGATTAAGCAGATTTTTGGAGTGATCACTAGTGATGACGATATCACGCTTCCATTCAATTTGCCACAGAGTCTCAGACACAACCTGGAAATCTAAATCAAGTGCATTGAGAAGAGAGTACTGCCCAGGTTCAAGAGGGTGGCTCCTGGAAAACCCTGTCTTACAAAATGACTTTGCACACAAGCAGGAGTACTCAATTAAGGCTGTCAGACAATCGCTCCTTTTATCTGGTTATGTAACTCCCCACATTGCGAAATTATTAATTATTATATGTGGGGTGAAATTGAGGGAGATATTAACAAACGTCGTTGGAACACCAAAGATGAACTGAAAGCAACGATTGGAACTGCCTTTACCAACTTTAAAACAAGAAGACATTCTAGAAGAGTTGCAACTGATCCTGAAAATGTCTGAATGCAGTGGTTGAAACCAAGAGCTAGTTTATTGAGTAAATTTACACTTTAATATTTCAAAATATTTTAGTTTAACTTTGATAAATATATCTATTAAAATGGAATGTCAGTCTTATTTTCATTTTTTGTAATTTAGACAATTTATCCATTGTATACTGTAAGTAATATATATATATATATATATATATATATATATATATATATATATATATATATAAAGTCGCAAAAACGAAAAGCACATTCTTTCATTTTACACAATATATTCATGGAACGAGATTGTTCCTCGTACATGGGTAAATCATTTTTCTCGCATTTTCCTTTATATAAATTATGTAGAGTCACATCAGCTAGCTTTTCTTAGCAAGCAACGCTAAATCAATATCATACAGTTTTTTTTATTGATTTTAACTAAATTATTTTACGACATTCAAACTATTTTAAAACATGCGAAAGGCGTTTCAGAATATTGCACATTCATTTTTTTTTAATTCCTCTGAAACATCTCCAAAGATCCTGCTGAGAATGTCAAGCGAATATTTTCAATATACTCTATGAAAAATCTTCAAGATTTGGGGCGGGATTGGGGTCAGGTAAATTCCCAATATATCTATCATATCTATCTTTTGGAAAAAAATTCAGTCTTTTCTAACTTAACGCCGCTGTGGATTCAACACAATCAGCCCCCCCTTTTTTTACCAGTATCACAAACGTCGACATTGGCAAACGTGTCAATGATTGCATTCTGTACATAATTCGCAGTATAAATGTCAAGAACATTCTGCATGATTGTCAGTAGCAGTGAGTTCCATCATTGCGCAGGCTCCATACAGGACGAAAGATGAAGTCAAAAATTAGTGTGGTAAAAGCTAATTGCCCTCTTTACGAATAGACTTGTCCATTCATGATGAGTAGTTCTGGGTAATTGTTAAATAGGAAATAATACTATTGCAATAACTTGTCTAACTCCGTAGTGAATATTACTACCATGACTAAATTTGTCGAGTTAAGTGATGTGTCTTGCCAGACCCCATATCACAACAAAAATAATAGGTTTAATTAAAACACACTGACTACATGTACAAAATAAAAAGTAAATCTACTTATTTTTAAGATATGTATGCTGAAATTAAAATAAATAGTTATTGATTCTTTATTTCTAACCTTTTAACTCCCAATGTTCCAAATATGGCACAACAGAAATTAAAAATTGTAAAAACAAAGCGAGACTAGCGTACTAAGTATCGTTTGAAAGAAGACAGTATCTAGTAGCAAATGTGACAGCCGAAGAAGCAAATTCGAATCAGAGAAACTTATATGTGTAGGAAATGTTGTACCACATGACGGAAAATGTATCCGAATTGACACATTAATAGCTAAATATGTCTTTGAAAATATATTACAAAAACGATACAAGATTACTGAAATATTATATATTAATTCTACAGTACGAAAGTAAATGTCGAAACATTTATTCAAATATGAAGATGAGACGTGCGGTAACAGTTGAGTGATGATTATAACATTTACGGGGTTTGGAAGTAACAAGATTGTTCTTAGAATGATAAAGAGCTTTGGTGTTTCTGGAAGTCGAAGGGGTGCAGATAAATTTCACTATTACTGGATGTATTGTAAACAAGTGGTAAACATAGATTAAAATGCTTATTCGGTGTAAATGAATGGCATCACAGGAAGTAGGAGCGATAGAAGAAGGACAGAAATTGCTAAGAGCAACGAAGGATACAACGATCTAGAGAAACACAACAGAACACTACCTATAGCGACATACCACAAAATCTGTTTTCATTAATTAACAGTATATTCATAATAAGATTTCATAAGTACATCTTCCCCTATCTGCTCTGTTTCTGGAGGGTGATGGTGAACATAGATCCCTACAATTTCTTTTCTTTTGTAACTTTTAATAAATGTCATGTTTCTCTGCCTCTTCTTCTTCTTCTTTGTGTCTTGTTCTTTCAGGACATAGGCGATCATGGTCTTCCATGTCCCCCTATCACTGGTGGCTCTTACCACGCTTTCTCCTGTTACACCACGCAAACCTCGTTCTGTCATCAACCTGCTCAGGCCAGTCAAGAATGTTACACGCTGCTTTCCCCTGTTTATACTTTCCTCTATCTGACATGTTAGTATCAAGTTCTCCAAGCCCCCGTTTTTATTTTATGTCCTAGAAAATCTAGCTCTCTTTTCCAGATGCTCAGTATTATTTTTATTTTCGTTTTCAACTTTTCCAAAATCTCATCATTATTCACATGCTCGACCCATGATATCCATAGCATCTTTCTGTAGAACTACAATTCAGTTGCTTCAATTTTTTTCCTTCATTTTTGATGATATTGTCCTGCATTCACTGCCATATTAAAGAACTGATATCACATAGCGTTCCAGTACTTTCTTCTTTGTTTTTGGCGAAATTTTCCTTTCTTTTAATACTCTACCCAACTTCTGGAATGTGTCCTTTGCTAATTTGCCTTCGGATCGCTGTTCTGTTATCAATCAACTGAAAAGCTCGCTAGGTACATCATGCGCTGTTTTACAATATCCATCTTGCTTTAATCTGTCCTGTGACTTTGATTTTTCTCTCTTTCTTTATTATAAACACAGGATATTTCATGAAATTGTCTCTTGTGGATTTAAGTATAAGTGCTCAATTTAATTCCTCTTTTTCTTTTAAATTTAACTTTTAATTAATTTTTTAGTCTAAGGAATTCTCAACATTCATATGTAAAACCAGATTTCTGTAGTTTCAAGTATCTTCATTTTCTAAGAGATTATCCAGCATTCATTGCCATAGAAGATGGCCGATATTAAAAGGGTCTTCAGTTCTCTTCTTTTTTGTTTTTTTTGTTTTAAAGATATTTTCCTGTTTCTTAATGGTTTGCTTAGGGTTTGAAGACACATTCACTAATGCAATGCGGTATTTTCCGCCTTCTGTTAATACACTTTAAAGATATTTAATTTTTTGTACCTGTTTGATTTTTACATGTCCCATGTAATTTGCTTTTTGGGCTTTTTCTTTTACTAACAAGCATACATTCTCTATGCTTGCAATTAGTGTTTAGTTTTTTCAACTCGCTTTCCTTTACAAGCTTCTGCTTAATTCCTTATAGTTTTTTAGCGTTCTCTCAAAACAATCATTTACAAATCGCATGTTAAGATTATCGCCGACAATAATGACTCCTGGTAGGATTGTAATTATCTAAGTATCGTCTCGATGTTTAATTTTTGCGTTACAACGCCTTATGTTTTTGTATATTCACTGGAATCCTTTTATATTCGTATGAAGCCAGTTTTCTGACAGTATAGCGTCTGGTCTATTCCAATAACCTTCTCAAATATGTATAAAGTAAAAGATTTTCGATGATGCGTCAAATCTTAAATATTTTAACGTTTCTTATATGTTACAATTTGACGCTTACGATAACAATGAGAATATATAATAGCGAAATAATCACGGTGTGTAAAGCAAATATTCTCTAATGACATCTATAAGAGTTACATTGCTCATTCATTTAGACCTTTACAATGATTCTTTTTCTACGGTTTATATATCCTTTTCAGATTATTTAAACCCACATAAATATTTCTAAATTGTAGGATTATGTTTTATATAATAATGGTTTAGTGATAAAAGTCTTATAAATAACCTCCATCAGTGTGGTGTAAAGAGGGAGATTCGAAACTTTCCGGACAGTATCTTCTTCTTCTTCTATTTGCCATGTTCCTTAAGGAAGTAGGCGATCATGGCTTTCCACGTCTCCCTATTCCTGGTGGCTCTTAGCATACTTTCTCTTGTTACACCAGCAAAACCCCGCTCTGCCATCCATCTGTTCAGAGCCTTCAAATATATTATCCACTGCTTTTGACCGTCTCTTATTTTTTCTATCTGACTTGTGACTATCAGATTCTCCAATCCTTCCTTCCTCATTATATTTCCCAAAAACTTCAGCTGTCTATTCCTGATAGTCAGTATTCAATTTCTTTTCGTTTCCATTCTTTCTAAAACCTCATCATTGCTCACATGCTCGATTCATAATATTCGCAACATCCTTCTGTAGAACCACATTTAAGTTGTTTCAAGCTTTTCCTTCATCTTTGATGATATTATCCAGAATTCACTGTCATATTGAAGAGAAACATCACATTGCAATCCAGTACTTTCTTTTTGGCTTCTAGCAAAATTGTCATGTTTCTTAATGCTCTGCATAACTTCTGGCAATTCCAATTCGCCTTCGGATCTCAGTGTCGCACTTTCCGTCTTCCGTTAGAAACCTTTTTAAGTACTTAAATTTTTGTACTTGCTTGATTATAGTATCCGCAACCTGTAATTGGTATTTTGGGCTCCTATCTATTACGCCATCGGCACATTCACGCTTACATTACCTGGTATTTCTAAACGGCCATTCATCTGACCAGTTTTGTTGGTCATACATGAACTGATGTTTAAACCTGATGTGGTCCTAAGCCATGAGCAGTTACACTTACACATGTATATTGTGATTACAACATGGCTACTGCTCCGATGAGCTTAGATCACTGGTGCCGCCTAAGCACGAATTTACACGAGATACTTGATTAGCAACTAGGTCCCACCCTTTTACAGTTAAACAAATAAGATGTAACCGTAAATTCTACTCCAACAGCTTCTTTTCTCGCGCTTCCCGCCTGTGGAACTCCCTTCCACAAGTCTGCTTTCCCGACAGTTACAATCTCCAGGTGTTTAAATGTAGGGTCAATAGACACCTCCTATCACACTAACTCCCAATTATTCTCAGAACACTCTCATCTACCCACTCCTCATTCTCGGTATCCTTACCCGCCTATCACCCACCCTCTGACATTTCCTATATTTAATCATCCTTTCTCCACTCTACGTAGCTCCCTGCGCAGTAGTGGCAGTGACATGCCTTGCTCGGGGTGAAACGCTTATAAAAAAAAAATAAAAAATGAATGAATGAATATCCGATGTTAGACTGATTTCAGCACTTGTTCACGCTTCTCAGGTCATGTGTGATAATGACTCCCTACAACGTCCTGTCTGTTATATTCCTTAATATTAATTTTCTGTTTGGTATATCATAATCATATTCTACCAGCTATTTGCAGAAGCTCATTAAATACAATATTAATTATTTTCTTTCTGATTTCACTATTCCTTGTGAGCATCATAGTTAATATCTAGGCACACATAAAGTGTTTATTCTCTATTTCAATCTCGTTTTAAGTGCTATTTTCTTTCTATCATTCTATATTTGTTAGTGAGAGACTTAACATTTTCATTTATTTCTTGCTCTCCGTTATATTCATTTCATTGCTTCTTTATTCACTTGATTTGAATTTATTTTCCCATAATGTCTTCCATCCTTCTTCAAACATTTTTGCACTGAACCACTTCAGTACTTTGCTCTCTTAATGAAGATGCTATTCCATATTTTAAAACACTTGAATGCCGTTTTTCACTCACATTACACTCAAACTATTTTATAATTCGAATATGTATTTAATTATAAAACAGTTTTGCAATACAGAGGGTAACGCTTCAAAGAAAAAAACTGAGAGCTCTTCAGTTTTATTATCTTCGTTATTTAAAATTTATTGAGGAAATTTAACATTTTTAAAAATATCTTAGCAATAATGGTCCTGCCGATTTGAACGTTGTGTATGAAATTAATAAATTGCACTACGTTTCATTATACTATGAAGTGGAAAATAATTTTTTCCCGTTGTACTTGATAAATCTCTTGAATGAGATCTGCAGAAGTATTTGCCCTAAGATATTCTTCGTAGATAGAAATAATCAGTCCAGATTTACAGTTACGAATCAGATTGGAAATGAAACTCCGCGAAAAATATTGATTGAAAATAACTACTTAATATTTCATATATTTAAATGCTAAAGTATTTCTGCACAAATGAATTAAAACTTAATTCCAGAAACTAAACATCTATCTAGCAATTTAACCAATATCTGATCTTCTTTAGGGGCATTTTCGGTTTTGCATTCTGATTTTCTTTGTTTTCCTATTCTTTAATAGAGAGTTAAAGAAACACAACTGGTCTAATATTTCAGCCAACACGGAAGGAAGGAAAAACTGGATTTATTATTTTAAGAAGTATATTTGCGCAACTGTGAATGGTACAAAAATCTCTGGTCAATCTCTTGTTTTGAATCGCAACCTCTAACAACATGTGTACATCAAAATTAACTATCGTATTTGACGTCATATAAGACGCACAATTATATAAGATGCACTCCATTTTCAGCAAGTCAAATCAATAAAAAGTTAGTAACTTGAAAAATTATTAAAATTAGTAATAAATTGTACAACTTAGGCTATATTTATGAAGAATGATTTTGGTTAAAGAAGCCATGATTACAACAAAAAATATTTGGAAAAAAGAGCATGAGACTATAAACATTTTAAAATTTTATTAATATAATTAATATTATCAATGATAACAATTTTAATCTGCATAACAGCCTTTTAAATAATGACAATAGGTATATAAAGCTATTCTAAAGTCTAAGCTAATAAAAGTTGCCAGGTTGCTAGTGTCTCCTAATCATCGCGAATGTTAAACCTAAATATGGCATATAAGATACAGGGGAATTTGGAAGATATATTTAGCAAAATATATATAATACAGATATAATATATACATACATATATATATATATATATATATATATATATATATATATATATATATATATATATATATATATATATGTATATACATATATATGTATATATATATATGTATATATATATATACATATATATGTATATACAAAATTGATTGTATATATATACAGATATATGAAATATATATATTATATATAATACAGGGGAATTTGGAAGATATATTTAGCAAAATATATATAATACAGATATAATATATACATATATATGTATATATATATATATATATATATATGTATATGTATATATGTGTATATATATATACATATATATGTATATACAAAATTGATTGTATATATATACAGATATATGAAATATATATATTATATATAATACAGGGGAATTTGGAAGATATATTTAGCAAAATATATATATAATACAGATATAATATATACATATGTATATATATATATATATATATATATATATATATATATATATGTATATATATATGTATATATATATATACATATATATGTATATACAAAATTGATTGTATATATATACAGATATATATAATATATATATTATATATAATACAGGGGAATTTGGAAGATATATTTAGCAAAAAAGTGCAACTTATATACCGTAAAATACGGTACTTTAATTTATTAATAAATAAATTCCTATTTAAATTAAAATTTATAACATCGAAGATTAAGGTAGACTATGATAACATGCATATTCGCTATTACACAAAATGCAGCATTTTATGTGAATCGCAAGTCAGACATCATTTGTTTCGACTTGCATGTCATCCTTGCAATGCATATCAAAAGGATAATAATACGGCAAAAATAGTCAAATTAGTTATGGGAAAAATAGTAAAAATGGTGTTCATTCTGAGAATGTTGATTTAAAGAATCTCATTCATTTTCATTCCCTGGCAATAATCTTTTCCCTGATCAACCGAATGCAGTTAATTTAATAATAATAATGTGTTTGATAATAGGAACTGTAATTATCTATGTTTAATTTTTATTTTCTTTGTTAACCCAGCAGGAGGCTAAAAGAGGCAGTAAAACTAGAGTGTTGACGAATAATGCTTTCGTATAAACGTAAGTGGTGGTAAAATGTATATGTACGAAAGATAATTTTGACTCTTGACTTGAAAATTGTAGTAATCTAGGAAAGTTCATATAGGCTGTCTGTTTCCCAAAGTAGCGTTTGTTGGACAGAATAAATCAGAATAGATCTAATTAGGTACGGGGGGAATGAGAAAGATTAGTTGCTGTGTACATAGCACTGCAACTCTTAGCTGTGAAGGTCTGATCTGGAGGAGCTAAGAAATGTATCATGTCAAAATATTTACCAGCAGAATTGTTCGCAAGATAGAAATAATTCTACAAGACCGGTATGGAGGTTGGAATAAGGAATATACATTTCTAGGATTAATATGGCCGCAATACTTCATTTTTGGTCTGATCTTACTCTTGTAAAAAATAGAGCATAGCGTGAGTTAGGTCCTTTCTAGAACGAAACATTAGAAATGCAAACTTTCTTTTTTTTTTTTAATTCAAAAGAACTGATCTGTCTAGGCCAGGAAGCCAGGTATAACTGTATACGAAAACAAGAGAAGATACGCACTGTTATGAAAGTAATTATCTAATCATCGAATAAACGCAAAAGAGTGCAACTCAGATAAATATTAGCAAAGAACAATTTTGCAAAATCATTAGTCGCCTACTTATCTACAGTTGAAATATTCTAAATCTGTCGTGACGAGAGACAAGTCGAGAAAAAATACGTGTTCCTTACACTTATTTGTTGAAAAAGAAAATCAGAATTATGACCTGGTCGAATTTAGTCGGCCTCGTATATAATAATTGTTTGTTCTTCACTAACAGTTTTGACTAATCGCACCATTCTTTTACCAGAGCCATGTGCAGAATGATTGGTGTTTCGTGGTTGAAGAAGATAGTTGTCCGTTGAGATTATTTAAGAGGATGTTTGATTCTCTTGCTTTACGCCGTCGTAATTTTGCACAGTTAGATTTGTGAGAAACTTTTATCATGTATGGAAATACGGTTGGGATTTTGTTGCTGTTTTGAAAGACTTTATTGCTATTTTCCTCATACGATCGCATCATAATAACAATAATAGGTAAATTTATACATGTATATACTTTCCAATATAGAAATAGGTAAGACAAAGCCTCATTTATATAGTGGGATCACTAAGTGATTAACAATTTGAACAATAGTAAAAGTAATTAACAAATTTTATACTCTAAGACAAATTTACGTACAGATGATTCGTTCTTATTAAAGATTTTCAAAGCAACGGAAAATTATTTTCACTTTTGCCATTTGGAGAACATTTAATTTTTACCTATTTCATGGATTATCAGTGTCATATCCAAAACAAAATTCATAACTAACTTTGTCTTATGATGTTAATATTAAATGAAAATTTGTTTTTCTTCCTGAAAAATGTGCGATCGAACATAAATATACAGTAACATATTGTTCAATATAAAGATGTTGTTTATATTTTAATGTTTAAGTCTTGGAGCTGAAAAATAGATTTAACGGATAAGACCATGACTGCAGAACATAAATTATTCCGTAAGTTATATTACTGAAACGTGAACGAGTTTTATAGCCATATTCAGTAAAATTGTTCATCGGATTTCTTTGAAAATAGTAGATAGCATAATATACGGACAGGTAATAAATTCAGCAGATATACAAATATAGAAAGGTGCGTAAGACAAGGATGTGTCTTTTCACCGGATCTGTTCAACTTGTACAGCGAGAATATTTTGAGGACCCTAGAAGTTATACCTGGATTTGTCATCGAAGTCCACAATTTAAACAATCTAAGGTACGCAGATGATACAGCGCTGATAGCAGACACAGAAAGGAAAATACAAATCTCCTACAGAAGGTAGCTGAAGAGAGTGATAAGAAAGAACTACAAATAAAATGCAAGAAAACCGAATGTATGGTCATCAGTAAAAAGGGCAGCCCAATATGCTAAATACAGGACGGGGATACTAGAATCAAGCAGCTACAAAAATTTAAATACATGAGAAGCGTTATAACAGAAGACGGAAAGTGCAACACAGAGATCCGAAGGCGAATTGGCGTGGCGAGGAAGCATTCCAGAAGTTGAGTAAAGTTTTAAGAAACAGGACAATTTCGCTAGAAACAAGTAAGAGAGTACTGGATTGCTATGTGTTTTCAGATATTCAATATGGCAGTGAAGGCTGGACAATATCATCAAAGATGAAGGAAAAACTTGAATCAACTGAGGTGTGGTTCTACAGAAAGATGCTGCGAATATCATGGATCGAGCAAGTGAGCAATGATGGAAACAAAAATTAAATTAATACTGAGCATCAAGAAGAGACAGCTGAAGTTTCTGGGACATGAAATGAGGAAAGAGGGCTTGGAGAACCTGATACTAACAGGTCAGATACAGGGAAAAAGAGACAGGAAAAAGCAACGGATAACATATTTAAAGGACCTAATCAGGTGGATGATGGAACGATGGTTGCATAGTGTAACAGGAGAAGGTGTGCTAAAAGCCATCAGGGATAAGGAGACGTGGAAAGCTATGATCGCCTACGTCCTGAAGGGACAGGGCACATAGAAGAAGAAGAATATAACATAATAATATATGAGAAGCTTAAGAATTTTATACACTAGTAACAAATTAACCGACTGTTTTTTCAGACGAATGGTGACTGCATCTAGATCACCGAGTCTCAAACTAATGACATCATCCAAGTCAGAAACCAGACCTTGTAATTGTAAACGATTCCAAAACTACAAAAATTATTGCTAGTTATTGATATTTGCTATACCACGCACTCTAAGTAGATAAACATATATGCTTTGTCAGAGAAGCGAGTATATTATAGATGTTTAATTTAACAGTCGGACAATTATTATTGTAGTGCTGTGAACAATCACAAAATATGTTATTCTAGCGCTGGGAAGAATCGCAATAAATATTTTTGTTATACTGGGAATAATCACAAAAATCCGAGCAAAAATGACTGAGAAAACGTGCTAACGACCTAAAATGTGATGAATAAGTATATAATGAAAAACTCCTGTGCAACGTTGAAGTGTTTCCTGGAATACTAAATAAATTTTCTATCTCTTGGCCTGCAAGGAAAATCACTGGTTACTACTTACGTGAAGTAGATTTTATGAAAAAAGTCACTGAATATGTTCAAAATATTTTCTTTCTTTTTAATTTCTATTCTGAGAACAGAGTCATTGCTACCATAATTAAAACACATAATTTCCTTTCATGTTCGTGAGACAGTAACATGAATATGTTTGTAAGTGGTATTGACGTAATATTTTTGAGACACACGCCTTTATTTTTTATCGTATCTTTGATTGGTTGTGCTTGGCATTAATATATAAATTACCGCCTTCATTTTTATGATTCTCTTGTTAAAAATCAGCATTGCAATTAGATTTTGTGTTATTTTTAAATTTCTGCAAAACCTGATCATAGAGAATTTTCTTAGTATTTTAATATACTTTTCAAATTTTTACGAATGATTTTCTTTGAATTTTAATTGTTAAAATTAATTCTGTATGGGTAATTTTATTTTTATAGAATAATGCTTGTTTTTCAGTAATTTTTATTGAAGTGAAATATTTTTGTATGAATCTGTATAGCTTCCTGAACTCTTGGTTCAATTTATTATGAATAATAATTACTGAAAATTTGCTATGCATGCAAGTCGACAGTTTTGAATAGGTGGTTTCCTGGAATTTTGAAAACACACAGTTTAAGAATCACTGACTGTGCTGCAGTAGGTGTTATAAATGATGTTTTTATGAAATCCCGATATCTCTAGAGAAAGGGTAAAAATGTTTCCAACGACAGCAACGATACAAATGAAAGAACAACACATTTATTCGAATATGAAGAAAAAAACAGCAATGAAAATTGGAACGATCATTGAATATGAAATTTATGTAATCAATAGACCGGTACTAACAGACTCAAACGAATTGGGAAAAACACAGCTGGCCTAAAAATAAAAGAATGGCGGCAAATAAAAAAGATTGTCATATTAAAAAGAATGCAACTTATTTAAATTCATGTGATGCAACGTGAGCTCTAATCATGGCTACCTGAAGCGATTTGGATAAAATAAAATAGTTAATAGAAAATTTGAATAAATATCAGGTGTTTAAAAACTGAATTACTTATATTGTGGGGCTGCTAGAATTATATTTAATAAGACTTTGACTACAAATAAAGTAAAATATACCGAAGATAATATATTCAGCGCAAAAAGACTCAAATTGTTTTTAATGTAAATTTGTTATCTCATTATATCCATTGGAACCTTCTTCAGAAGCAGATATACAACACACAAGAAGCAGTAACACTGACACTATTGCTTCATTTATGCGTCACATCCATTCAGTACAGAGCCATGGCAGCCTATTCATTTTCAAGAGATTTTTATATTGCTTTGTTTTCTGCAGTTTTACTCTGATGAAGCACAAGACTGGAAAATATTTTTTCCGAGTCAGCACCTTAATATGTTTTACATGTAAGAATATCATTTTTGAAAATGTAATTGATAATTACGTAATGAATTTGGTTCTTCATATATCCTACAAATCTTGTATTTGTCAACTCTCGTTCTGAGTGCCCCCGGAACTAGACGTTGGTGATTATTTACTCGTTTGCTCGAGTCGTCTTTAGTTGAGCCCAGTTCGGGATCTAAATTCGAAGTTGTCGACTGTTTAATCAGGTTCGATTCTGATTTTGGCAGTCAAGGCTTCTATGATGTTAGTGGTTTCTTGAGAATTTGGTGATGTCAAGAGAGTTGTAAAAACGTCTCAGTTTCTAACTTCGTCTTCTGTGCTGCCGACGGGTATACAATGATAATTGCTATGTTAAAGGTTTTCCCTTTTAGTTAAATTAAGAAGCTTCTGCAATGACAGAAGTATACAATTTAAAAGTTCTCGTGATTTTCCTGAATTATACACGTCAGTCGCGACTTCAATACCCATGATAACTGCATATAAATTTTATCATTATATACAACTTTTAATTAAATTTTAAAGTTAGATATACCTTAATATTACATACATTTAAAAGAAATTATTTTGGGATTGTCAGCTAGTTATCCAGTCTCTTGTACCAGCAATCATGAGACTGATAATTCTGCACAGTAGTTACTTAGTATGTACGTTACTCTCTGATCATAGCTCATAAATAATGGTCTATTTTGTTTTGATCTAGATGGAAACACATAAAAGAGACGCTGTTTCGTTTCTGAAATAGAAGATAATGGATCCGGTAAAAATTATGTGTTGAATTTTTGCACAACTGAAATGGAATAATTGCCAATGTAAAATCTTTCATTTGAGCTATTACCTTTGTAAATAATGAGGTGTATTCATATTTATGAATGTTATTGAAATCTGTTAATAATTTGTCAGTATTTATAATATGAGGTATTTTAATTAATTACGCTATTTATATTGCTCGGACTGTCGTTCTAATGTTTATTGCCATATTCTCGACCTTTTAGTCGTTGTAAGTGCCGGCCTTCTTTACGTGATTGGAATTACAAACTGAACTAATTATATCGTCCACCGAAGTAGATTGTTCTAGATCTTCGATTCATGCCTCTTCCAGATATCTCAGTATCAGTTATCTCAACACTCAACCAGAGTTTATATTACAATGTTATTGTTTTTATTTTTTTGGCATTCAGTAATACTGTTTCCCATATCGTCTTCATTTCTATGGTTATCCGACTTAAAGATTATTGTGGATTAGTATATTCTCTAATTTCTTAAGCTTTCGTTATTTCCATTGAGGTTCTTTGTTTATTATTTCAACTTTATTTAAATTTAGCTTAATTTTGTTTTGTATATTTGTGACTTGTGTCAAGATGTTCTGTTTCTTTAATACGTTTGATAATGTTGCTGTCTGTCAGCATGTCTTTGATTGTTTACTAATTCAATGCACTGAGGTCAAGTTCTTCAGGCAAATTCAATAGACAATATATAGATAAACATCAAGGGAATATTCAGAAAAAATACATATTAAAACTTGAAGAATTAACCAATTATTATTGAACTGTGGACATGGCTGTCGCCGGAGAAATGTTAATTCTTCATTACCACAAATCATAAAATATACAGTAAATTCAAAGTTGAAACGAAGAGAGTTAAGAACGAACGATCGAGAAAAACGCTTTTCACAAAGAGGAGCAGCTCAATATGCGAGTGACAAATTTGAAATGTCAAATCGAAAAATATTCGAAAATTTCACTATCTGGGAATATTTTAATAGTCGACAGAAATTTGACTCGGATATCCCAGCAGTTATAATATTAACGAAACCTCTCTTCCAACTGTTAATTAGTGTATTAATAAACAGGGAAAACATATTAAAAACAGACTAAATAGATTCTACTACTATGTAATATGAGTACTCGAATATGGCAAGAATGATCGACACTTTCCTCAAACAGGAACAGGAGACGTGTGACAGCAAATGGGTAGTCCTATAGAAGAATTATAGTGACAGAGTATTTCAGTAATAAGGAAGCTTTTAAGAATATGATAGTGAGGTAATTGTCGTTTATACTTACTATAAAAAAATGACAGTTGAAATTTCAATTTACTATCATGAAGAAGTCAATTTCAGAATATGAGACAATCACAGGTGACATCAAATGCTACAGCAACAGAGTGAAACGTTGAGTAAAATACATATCGAATTGTTATAATAGAAATGGATATTAAAATATAAATATTACTAAGCGCTACGAAAGATAGAAAGCTGCGAAGAACCATGATCGTTTTCGTCCTGAAGAGACACAACACATAGAAGAATGAAATCTTACTATAACTTCAGTGATAACAAAAACTCATCTGCTGAGCATGACAGTCTTTTTCTTCTTCTTCTATGTCCCCTGTCCCTTCAGGACGTAGGCGATCATGGCCCTCCACGTCACCCTATCTCTTGTGGCCCTTAGTATGTTTGTTCCTGTTACTCCTGGCAACCCCCGTTCCGTCATCCACCCAACCAGGCCCTGCAAATATGTTATCCACTGCCTTCCTCTGTCTCTCTTTCCATCTACCTGGCCAGTCAGTATCAGGTTCTCCAAGCTCTCCTTCCTCATTGCGTGTCCCAGGAACTTCAGTTGTCTCTTCCTTATGTTCGGTATTAATTTCCTTTTGGTTGCCATTCTTTCCAACACCCCATCGTTGCTTGCATGTTCAGTCCACGATATCCGCAGCATCCTTTTGTAGAACCACATTTCCGCTGCTTCCAGTTTTGTCCTCATTTTCGTGCATGACCTAAAATATAAAAGAATATTGTTAAATATAAAAGATAGTGCCGTATCCGAATTAATACAAAAGAAGCTGGATCACACTCCACCCACGTCTATTGAACAGGTGAAGAGGCTCATCCCTTGTTCCCTGTTTAGGATGTGGTTTCCGGCTTTCTCTTTTCCAATGTTTTCCCTCCTTTTTCCTTTTTTTCAATTGGAGTAGATAGACTAAACTATCGCCCGGTTCACACTCCACCCACGTCAATTGAACAGGTGAAGAGGCTCATCCTTTGTTCCCTGTTTAGGATGTGATTTCCGGCTTTCTCTTTTCCAATGTTTTCCCTTCTTTTTCCTTTGTTTTCAATTGGTGTAGATAGACTAATCTATCGCCCGGTTCACACTCCACCCACGTTTATTGAACAGGTGAAGAGGCTCATCCTTTGTTCCCTGTTTAGGATGTGGTTTCCGGCTTTCTCTTTTCCAATGTTTTCCCTCCTTTTTCCTTTTTTTCAATTGGAGTAGATAGACTAAACTATCGCCCGGTTCACACTCCACCCACGTCAATTGAACAGGTGAAGAGGCTCATCCCTTGTTCCCTGTTTAGGATGTGGTTTCCGGTTTTCTCTTTTCTAATCTTTTCACTCTTACGTAGCACCCTGAACATTAGTGGCGTTACCGCCTTGCTCGGGGTTATATGATTAAAAAAAATAAAAACTTAAACTGCATTAACTCGGTATACGGATAACTTATCGACGATCCTTGTCTGACGCGTTCACTTTTGAATTATACCCTTGAGAAAGATATGATTACCTAAACTTCTAATGTGTAAATTTGAAAAAGTACTTATCGTCTTTCCTTGTCATTGACCACACAGACTTTAAATTCTCCACATTGTCTTGCTTTGAAATATTTTGCTCCGGAAAGATAAGTATCTTCCTGATTGCAAGTAATGGCCGTAATGGACCGTTACTCATTGTAATCGTATGCAGTATGCTTAGACGTAGGCTTATGCAATAGTCGTACTCAATAAACGTTCCAATAGGCGTAGTTTTAGGCGTCCCTGTCTTAGTCTGTATTTATGGCTGACACCAGTCAATCATATTACTGTGAGGTGGAACCAAGGTGTATGCATATTCATTAAATCAGAGGTGCCTGCATGTGCAGCGGGATATTATCCGTTCATAAAATCACAATTCAGTCGTTTTAAATTACTTATGATAATTTTTCTGATGTGCTGTTCTCTTTAGTAACTAGACATAATGAATTTAAGATTAACATATTGACAGTAATGCCTCCACAGAAATTTAAAATGAGCAGAAGTAATCGTAAATTAATTAACTATGTTAAGAATTTATTTTCACAAACCTAGAAATTTCTTCCGCCCTCTTGCTTTTCAGTCAAATTAAACAATATACATTTAATGTTAATTTTTATGTTCTGTCTTATTTCTTAGACTTTTATTATATTTTGTCCTTCATAATGTTTTATTTTTATAATATTCTTTCACATTCAATAACATCTTACATCTTAGTGGCTTTCTTGGACGTAAATGATGAAATTAAACAAACTATTGTCTAATATTTCTTGCCATATTGGAGATGAGAACAATTCAATCGATATTATCCTTATTTTAAATAGTGTACTTAGTTTGCCCAATGATTTTTCACTATGTTTGTGCTTATAGAGATATTTCTGGTTTCAACACTATTCAGATTGAATATAACATTTACCACCTATATACGTATATTTCTTTCCTACACTAGCGTAAATTGTGAGCATGTATAAAAAGTAAAACAGCAATAAACGAAATACTATTGTTCTCGTCTTTAAATCTACTTGAGCAGTTCTTTAGAAATATACTGTTCTATCAAAGACGCACATTTAAGGAATTACTATTTCTACATGGTCGGTGGAAATATCGTATTTATCAGATTGCTCATATATTATTTTCATATTATAGTTTTTTTTCTTTTATTAGTATATTTGATATGACATCTCTGATTAAACTATCAGTTTTTGGATAACGATAAATATGAAAAAGTGTGGTGTATGAGAGATGGTTGTTTGTGGAAGAATAGTCAGTTTTGTTTGCAAATAATTATCAAAATCATGTTCGAATATTATATGCAAACCAGTGAAATACTTTCAAGTAGTGGGAGGGGAACTAGAATTAGAAATATTTGATATTTTGCCAGACCAATTCTCAATAGTCTTCCAGGTAATCTTTATTTACTGTGTAAAGAACTTAGGCGAACGAACCAACGCGAAGAAATCTTGACAGCGGTAGGGCTAGGCAATCGATAACTAAGGCAAACATTTTTTTTTTATTTCATTTTATTTTTTATTTCTTTTTGTCTTTCCATTTCTTTTTATTATTCTGATCGTTTTCCCTCCTTGGACTTATTTGTATGCTCACCGATTTTGATGGTATTCCTAGAATCACGTGACAAAACGACTTCTGAAATCTCCAGCCTCTTTTTCGATATTCTCGCTAAGGTGAAGTTATGCAATGTTATAAATTATTTCTTTTCAAATTCGATATTATATTTCGGACGTAGATGGTCATAGCTTTTCAAAAGTATGAATACATTACTTTATTTGAATTTTTATGCAAACATGGTGAAGATTTTTGAGCGTATTCTGTTGACTTCTTCACAGGAATACAATACTTATCTTATTTAGTCTGTTTGCCACCATATTAAAAATTCCAGGTTAGTCGATAGCTGAGGGTCGAAAAGAAGATGGGTTAGGTCTTAATTCATCGTAAACTACTCAGACAAAAAGTGAAACGTAAGCAATCAAATCCCATTACTAGGAACTGAAAAGTAAGTAAAATAACTATATTTCGTAAGTAGATTTTTAAAGTAGAATTCTATATGGATGACGAAATATAAACTTTTACATTTCAATCCATGTACCGAATGTAATTTATATTCATTTCTCATTTATGAATGCGGGTCTTTTTATGCATAGAGAAATTTTATATTCCAAAGTAAAAGATGCAAAACTGTTTTGTGTATATATGATCGCCCTGTGAAATCACTTAGGAGTAATTATCTATAGCAGTCCTAAGTAACATTTTTTGAAAGATGGAAGGTTCTAGCTGCACAAGTAACCTTTCAGTGATTTGATGCAAACCAAAGATAAGCGTCGATTCTTTCATTATTAACGCTGAATTGAGGAAGAAGAAATGAAACATAATTTTCCAACTCTATTTGCGCCAAATTGAATGGAACGGTCTAAGAAATAATTTGAGCTCTACATGCCAATAATATTGACACTAATCACATTTCCTATTTATTTTTATTGTTTTATTTTTGTTTATTCCTTCGCTTATCTTAAAATTTAATAAACCCTTTATATTCTTTTAACTTTAATTCAAGATACTGTCTTATTATATAGAGTAAATATTAGGAATAAATTTACACACTTGAAAGGAACACTATTTCAAGGTCAGTCTACCCACCTCCAAAGGAGTTTCAAAAATATTTTCTAATATTCAGAACACATGCATGTTCCTTTCGGGAATAGGTATTTTTGTAGTAATCTCTTTTTTGACTTACCATTAATAATTTACCAATTATGAAAAACTTGTTGAAACTTGAATGTTTGGATTTATCACTTAACACTCCTACATCGAACAATGTTTTCATTTGGATTTGCGTTGTGACGCAGTGGATATCGGCTCGGAACGGGGAATCGAGTTCGAATTCCAGTTGAATTCCTTGCATTCACTTACGCACAAATTCCCTTGGGAAAGGTATTAATCCGTCTCTTCCATCCAGTTATGGGTTAAATAATAGGATAGATTGGGTTCTATAGCCTTGATCGGCAACCAGTCTACCGCAGAAAGCAATGGCAACCTACTGCGGGATAATCTTCTGCCCAGTCAGTTATTTCTCTTTCGAGGCATGATCACCCAAGCGTGTATCACGTATGGCACTTAACTGACTGACTGACTGACTATTCAAGTTAACATTTCTGTCAGACTCGACGTTCTTGTTAACTTCGTTTCTTCTACGGTGTATAGAGATATTGCTGAATGTGATGATTATTAATCGACTATAGACAATCTATAAGGCACTTTATATAAAACCAAATTTCGAAGATGATAGAGGAACATGTGCAACAGCTTCGACTACTAGGTAAAGACAGCAACTTTAAAGCTATAAACATTTCACAAAACCAAGACAACTTTTAGAGTCGCTTTTATTAGTGGCTTACGCTCGCGTACTATTAGCCAGCACTTGATGGAAAATAAAACTCTCAACTTATGTACGGTGATCGATCAAGTTTATCACGTTTGAAGTTGCTCAGATGTGTTCTATACCATACGCTCCTCCCATTCTTAATCGTGTCCCTTCAGAACATAAACGATCATGGTCTTCCATTTGTCCTTGTCTCTTCTCACTCTTAATATCTTTCCTCTTGGTATCTCTGTCAAAACCCGCTTCGTCATTAATTTGCTCAAGCCTATCAAATATTTCTCGCACTACTTCCCCCGTCTCTCTTTTTTCTATTCGCTTGTGAGTATTAGATTTACCAGACCCTCTTTCCTCATTAATTGCCCCAGTAACCTCAGCTCTTTCTTCCAGAAGTTAATTATGATTTTTTTCTGTTTGCAACAACTCATCATTGCTCATATGCATACTCCGTGGTATCCTCAGAATTCTTCTGTAGAACCATATTTCTGTTGCCTCGAGCCTGTCCTTCATCCTTGAAGAGATCGTACAGCATTCGCTATTATACAGATAGACAGATATTGGATAGCAGTCCAGCGCTCTTTTCATTGTTTCCAATGATGGTTTCGTCTCTCAGTACTGTGGTTAGCTTTTGCACCGGCTGTCAATGCTATCGTTGAAGTGATTTTGGATCATTATCGATCTGTAGGTTGAATTTGTGCCATTAGAGCTAAAAAAAAAATAGGTACTATTTTTCTGGGGACGCTAGTCACACAATGAGTTCACGTGTCACAAATGAAGTAAAAAGGGACATTTTTCTAAAGTCTGTCGGTCGGATGTTTATACCCTTCTACAGCATCTGCAACTCAGTTTTCTACATTTCCAGTTTCTTATGAACCAATTAAGCGTGTCATTTTGTTCATTTTAATCAGCAATAAGGCTGGGTCTTTCACTGTGTATGACAATGTCAATCAACAAGCTGAAGATAGATTCTGCAACGGGGAATGTATCCATGAGTTCTTAATCACTGAAATCTCACATAAAAAGAACTCTGTATAATCAGTATAAACTTATTAGGCGAATCGTACCGTAACCCAAGTCATTCAGTCTGGTTGTCGAAGTGACTTTGTTAGAAACAAATCTAAAATACAACCACATAAGATAAGTAGATAGACATGAATCAACAGTCTCAATACGTAACATTGCCCCAGTTAATGATATATCACAAGGCAAGGACATATAGCGTTCTTGTAGAGACTGATTCGATGGAATCTCTGATTACACTTACTGACTCAGAAAATTTTAATATTTCTGAACAGCAGAACATTAAAGATAGAATTCATGCACCAAATGTTAGTTGTTCTCCCAAGGGATCTAATAATCAATCTGAATCACAATCTCCAATTGACCCCCACCTGACTACTGCTTCTGTTACGTCGGAGCCACAAAGACGATTTATAAGAGAACGCTGTGAGTACGTTCGTTATCAGGAACTCTAGTTCTTTAAGAAAGGGGCGAATGTGATATTGCCCGTTCCTTTTAGGAACAGGTATTTTTCTATTAATCTAACATTTGACTGACTATTATTAACCCTCTTTATTGTTGATTATTCAAAAGATCCTGTTAGTTCATTAATTTATTCTAAAGTTCACTCGTCTTCACTTCAACTTCTATCATTGGAGATGACGCAAGATAATTTTTCTTTAAGATAACATAAACACACACACACACACAGGCACACGGAGAAAATAAGCTGACAGAGGAAGACAAAGTATTGACATCTACATATTTTGTGGCATATTATCAATCACTTGATATTTCATGGAGACATAAAATTAATCGCACGCTGGAAACTAATTATCTGTGCTAAATGATGGTAACATATAATTCAGTTGTTAAAATGAAAGCCACATCGTTTCTATAAGTAAATGTCAGTCCAATATATATAAATCCTAATTCTAACTATTCCTCGTCAATCATTAAACATATGCCCTCTTATAATTTTTTAAAAATAATTTCACCGAAATCAAGGTATTCCACTGTCACTGTTGCGCGGGGAGTTACATAGGGGACGGTGGTAAGAAAGAGTGGTTAGATATATGAAATGTCAGAAGGAGGGTGATAGACGGGTAAGGATGTAGATGGGAAGAGTGTTTGAGAGAATGGATGCAATTTAGTGTGTTAGGAGGTGTCCATTGACCTTACATTTAAACTCCTGGACATTGTAGCTGTCGGGGAAGCAAGTACGTGGAAGGGAATTCCACAGGCGGGAAGTGCGAGAAAAGAAGCTGTTGGAGTAGAAATTGCGGTTATATTTTATTGGTTTAACCGTAAAAGGGTGGGACCTAGTTGCTAATCTACTATCTTGTGCAAATTTGTACCTAGGGGCCACCAATCATCTAAATTCATCGGAGCAGAAGCCGTGAAAGTATTTATAGAAGCGGCAGAGTGAAGCCAGGTCACGCCGGTGAGAGAGTGACTGCAGGCGGTGTGCCAAGGCGGTATTAAATTTAGAATAAGCACTAACACTTCCAAAAAATAATTTTCGATCAGCATAACGAATTTTATAATTCTGCATGTAGAAATAGCCGTTATAAGGTACTGCTATCAGATGAAGGAATTTCATTAACAATGACAATAATAAGAAGAAAAGGTCTACGAAGATGATCTGGTTTAGATCCCCGTTTAATCTGTTAAACCTAAACTAAATTAAGACAAAATCTCTTAAACTTCATTAATTAACACTTTCCCATAACTAATTCTCTTAGTAAAATATTCAATAGTAATACTTCCAAATTAAGTTTTTGTTGCACTACCCGTGCTCTAGAAAAATAATTAAAAAGCACTATAACAAAGTCCTCACTAAGTATAAAAATACAAAAAAAATTCTTGATGCAATACAATGCTAGGATGGATGATAACAATGTTAACAAAAACTAATAGCAGCAGATATAATTGTAGGAATTATAAAAATTGTCCACTACATAATAATTGTTTAGCTAGTTCCCTAGTTTATCTTAGTACTATCTCTAACAATGAAAATCTTGATATTAAATTTTTTATATCAGGTCTACTAAAAGCACCTTCAAAAACCGCTGGTATCAGCATGCACTATCTTTCGATAATACTGCTTATAAATACAGTACTTCGATATCCAAGTACTCTTGGCGTTTAAAAGAAAAAAAAATCCTACAGTTGAATGAAAATTTCTTACAGAGACTCGTGCACCTGGCTACCTTTGTCTCAATGAAAAGTTAGACAACATTAGATTTAAGAACAAGTTTAACCTGCTGAAACAGAGAAATTAACTTACCGTTCCCTGTAAACATAGTATATTTTTTTACTTTACATATGGACTGTAGTATTCAAATTTTGTGTGTATTATTTTCACTACATTTATTTGATGGGCATTTTCACTTTACCTATATTTGATGGCTATTTTCATCTGGCATGGAATGTTAATTCAATTTCTGCTAAGTATTTTATTTGACATACATTATAAAATTAATATTTGCTAAGTGTTTTATCTAAATTTGGCCGTCAAGTTATATGTTAATATTTGATCTATGTTAATCTAGAATATACCATCTGCTTATTATTTAACACATTTTATTATAGCCAGGATTGGCAAATTAATATTTAATAATTATGATTCTTGAGACATCAATTGAACATGGTTTCTAAAATTCTTATTCGTGTCTGGCTTTAACTTTTTGTTTCTATAGGTCTTCATCTTTTACCTATGTTTATATTAAAAAATATATATTAGTGTGCATGGGGTTGTCTACGTATTAATATTTGCCTGAATTTGAGCTTATGTACCAATAGGAACATTGATATTTTGTTTCACATGCTGTTGTGTATGTGTGTGTATGTATGTATATATATGTATGTATATATGCTCATATTTCTACTGCGCATGTGTATTTATCTGTATATATGTTTGAATGTCCATGGATGTGTGTTTGTATGCTTGTATATATATATATATATATACATATATATATATATATATATATATATATATATATATATATATATATATATATATATTCGTGACTATGCAAGTATTTATGTGTTTCTGTGTGTGTGTTTTTGTGGTTATCTACATGTATTCATGCTAAAGGTTGTATATAAGTAGATAAATGTATGTGGTTTTATTCTTTATATGACGCCTTGTAGAGCTTTTAGTTGAGTTAGCATCCTGTTTTTTATTGTCTATTAGCGTTCATATATATTCAATTATGTTTATTTGTTCATGCAATGGAATATACTGTTTCTGTTTTGACCTTGTTTATATCAAACTCATGTCACCTTACGAACTTATTCTTACTTGTTCCAATATTATAGCCTTTACAGACGTTTCCAAAACTAGCTTTAAAATTTAACGGATAAATTGCCATATCGATGAAAACAAAACTTACAAATTTGTGTATGTAGATATATTAGCCTATAGTCATCTGTAAATGAGTATGTATATCAGTATCTGTTTCCATGTATATACATACTTGACTATTTATCCAAATGTCGGTATCTATATATTTTTATATGTGTGCGTCTCTGTTTTCCTTGCTGCATATTTGAATAATTTTACTATAGCCTCAATCAAATGGTTTGTTAAACTTATATATATATATATACAAAATTGAATTTAAAAGTGAAGCAAAACGTCGATTAATAATGTTGATCTCTAATTTAATCAAATATTAGCATCAATGCCATAATTAATTATTTTAGAGTCTGTTCTTATGTTCTTCAAATTAGAAATTACTAGTATTTTTATTGATCTAAACTGACACTTAATATTGTATCCCTGATTAAGTAGATTTGGCTAGTTTTGAATATTTACACTCTTAAAATTGAAATAAGCATCATCACATGATTAAAGACGGGGAGTCTCGAAAAAAATAGCAATTTTTGCAGTCATATTATAACATATTTATGTTATAAGTTCTGAATAAATATTATATATATATATATATATATATATATATATATATATATATATATATATTAACCCAAAGATGGTAATATACCCACTAAAATATTAAGGTTTTGTAAGTATGAGAAAATATGAGAAACAAATTTTCATAAAGAATAATAAAAGAACAATAACTAACAAAAAACATCGCGATTGAAATCATATTTAAACTTTTGTCTATCAAATTTGACTGGGAAGCAATATGCCTGATGATTAAACCACAAGTGGGAAGCTCAGTAGCAGAAATTATTAGTAAAAAGCTTGCAGATAAATCTAGCCATTTCAATTGTAAAAGTATAAGATATTGCCACTAAGCTAGTTCCGCCTTTACAATCATAAATTCAGGTAGCAGAGAGACAAGGTTTTCAGAACAATTACCATTAAAGTATTTATCGAAAAAACACAGGAAATCGACTAGTGGAGGTCGGAAAAGAATACATATATATATATATATATATATATATATATATATATATATATATATATATATATGGCATATTTTAGCGTGTTATATACAAAATATAAACTCACGCCAATAGCCGTGAGTATTCAAATTCAATACTGAATTAACGATGCGGAAATAGCGGTGAGTAGCTAATGTTTTTAAATATATATATATATATATATATATATATATCGCTGTTTACGCTATCATATATATATATATATGATATATATATATATATATATATATATATATATAGAGAGAGAGAGAGAGAGAGAGAGAGAGAGAGAGATCTGGATGTGAATGTAGGCATGGATTGGAATATAGGCATGGGTAATGCAAATGTGTGCGTATGTGTGTATTAAATTTTCAAATATGTTCAAAATATGAACACACAAAAAATAACAGGTTATTTCTGTGTGTGCATGAGAGAGGGAAGAGAAATATGAATGAATTGAAGAGTGCATTAATAATAGTGGCACAGTTCATTTGTTTACACTGATCTCCTCTTAGCGACGCATCTGGTATTCAGCGTCTATTCTATTTTTTTCCCTCTATTTTTATTCTAATATCTTTCTAACAATGTTTTTCTTTTATCCGGTTAATATCCAGTCGCCGGAAACACTTACTTGCTGGGAGCAAATGATTTTTCTATAAATACAGACATCTCTCAGTGCCAACCAACAGATTAAAAATGGCTGGAAGCTTCATTTTGGCCAACAGGACGGTCGCCTTGCTGACCAAGCAAACTAGCTACTTTCTCTATTTTTCTCTCAGTTGTGAGTTCCTAATGTGGTGACAGCAAAGCAGCACTGACATCTTCAGAATCTAAATTTCTTCCTCCACATCACGGGGCAAAATTCAGACGTTGTTAATAATAGCATTGTTCGTGTCGGGAAAGTTTCTTAACAGCAGCTTTTTCAGTGAAGGTTTTCGATACTGAGACAATTATTTAAAAAACGTGTTTCAGTTTGTATCAGATAAAACTGTATAAAAAGAAAACAGCAAAAATATACAAAATAAGTCGTGGCTTTTTATTCTTATTTTTGCATTTTTCAACTATTCAGTGACAAAGAAGAATAGAAAACGTTTAAGTAAATAAGTACAAGGCTATAAAAAAGCAAGTATAAAGATTTCAAGAGAAATAGGAAAGTGATAAATAGAACAGATATGTATAATGCTTGGCAATCTTGCTTTAAATCTCGAGCTTCTCGACAAAATCCAAAGGGTTTGTAAAATTATCGATCCAGGCCTATCATTGCTTTTCCTTGTCATTTCTATGAACATTTTCATTGTAGTTATTTCACTAAACACTCCTTCTTCATATCTCGACAGTATAAGTTTTAACCACTTAATTGGCTAATACGTCTTATACTTTTATTGTTGAAACCATCACATGTAACAGTAAATTCACCTCTAATAGTTTTTTTCTCGCATTTCTCGGTTGTGAAACTTTTTTCTCTCTTACTGCTACCCGGCAACCTCCAAAATCAAAATAAATAAATGCATTATCAATCGTCATAGTCAGTTTTGCTAAATTCTGTTCTATTATTCTTCTTTCTTCTCACAAAAACTCATTTACTTTCATTTTTTTTGCTTCTTAGTGGCAGTATTGATTTAATTTGTATGAAATGATTTAAAAAATGACACCCTTTATTTACTGGTGGAATCATATTAAACGATGATTTAATTTTTCAGGGAGACACAAGAAATACTTTGGAAGATATATAAGTTTTTATTAATCCTTTCAAAAACTTAAAATATTTTTATAGTTATCATACTATCTAAATAGAATATCAAACTCTGGAAAAGCGTTGCATCGAGTTTATTTTAAGGAAATATTGATATGATACCCTGAGTGTATGATATCTTAATGGAATCATTGTGTTAAAAAAAAAAAATATGTAGAATATATGACTAATCAGAATTACTCTCTCTTTCTCTCTCTCTCTCTCTCTCTCTCTATATATATATATATATATATATATATATATATATATATATATATATAACGTAGAATATTTGGTATTTAATTCAGGTAAAATCAACTAAAGACAAACTCAAAAGAAATCAATGTTAAATTTATTTATTTAATCTAGCAAAACATTTTAGATATTCTACAATTTCTTGGGTAAAACGTATTTTCACAGCACAAAAAGCTGCTCCTCAGACGCAAATGATACAACAGTTAATATTCAAAATATTCCAAAAAAAAAAAATTGCATACAGACAGTTACATCCTCATTTAGAGAATAGATATTTGTAATAGTAATCTACAAAAACAAGAAAACAAAAGGAAAACATAGCAAATTAAAAAACGGAAAGAAGAGAAAGAAAAAGAAAGGAAAGGAAAGGACAACGAACAGTATAAGGATAAAAGGAAGTTAAAGTTAACGTCTTAGATCAACACCAGCGTCTATTGCAATTCATCTGCTTTCTTAGAAAAAACATGACATGGAAATTTCATATTAACAGTTAATTTTAAAGATAATTGGCTGTATCTACGGTATAAAAATAAATTGTAAATCATACTTTTTAATACAAATTAAAATACAACCACTAATAGCATTATATTATAAAGATATTTATAATAAAAAATATATATAAGAAAATGATAAATAAAATATTCAAAAACAATCTATAAAAAATCTTAAATAATAGAAATAAAATAATATTAATAATAATGATAATAAATATATATATAAAATTGTTAACACTAATAATAATAATAAAAATTAAAAAAAGAAAAATCTTAAATAATAGTAATAAAATAATATTAATAATAATAATAATAATAATAATAATAATAAATATATATATATATGACAAATTTTAACACTAATAATAATAATATTAATAATAATAATATTAAAAAAATAAAATATATACATACACATACCCATGTATATATATACCCATATATATATATATATTATTTTTGTATATTTTGGTCTGACGAGCAGCTTTTTGTTTGCTGCGAAATACGTATTACCCATGAAATTGTTGAATATCTAAAAAATTTTTTCTAGATTATATATAGTCATCACCAGACAGATCTGTTTCGCTTCATCACAAATCATTAGTACGGTTAGACATCTGATTGATTTTAGCCAGGATTGAAACCCGACCGAAATGTTATCTGTGGGTGATTCTAGCTATGGGAGCTCAGTAGTAAAAAGCGGTTTTTAGCGTGTTATATACAATATATACACACGCCTGTAGCGGAGAGTGTACAAATTCATAACTACATGAAGGATGCGTTAATGAAATACACAAACACACACACACATACATACGCACACACACACATATACATACACACACACACACATACATATATATATGCGTATATATGTTTTACCTCTACTTTTAATTGATAATCGTATTTCTATAAATAAACAGTACATTTATATATATATATCCACCGGCCTGAATATTCGAGAAATATAGTTAAGAAAATATACATCCTTCGGCGGGGTTCGAGCCTGCGCCCTCTATAAACCAAATATCTCGGTGAATACTTTTCGTAAGGTTTCGCAATAATATATACACACATATATTTATGTATATGTGCGTGTGTGCGCGTACCTTCTCACACACACTTTATGTAATGAGTATATTTATGCAGCAATGTTTCTTAAGGCAAGTGTTAATAAAGAACATATTTTGTTTAATATATTGATCGGAATCTGACAAGATGTTAGAAAATGAAAAATAGGAATCTTATCTCAATCTACCAAGTGTCAATTTTATGAAAGATCCTTAAGAGATCTATAGAAAACTAAGAAAAAGTGACTGAATACTGGAATGTTATGCTTTTGCTTTAGTTCTTATAGGTCAGATAATTCTCACGTGTATATGAGCAGTATAACATTATTAAATATATGTGCGTGTAATATTTTGGACAGTAAAATGTATAATATTGTATACGTATTTTCTGAACAAACGCTGGCATGTTTATATGTTTGTTGAACGGTAACGTTAGTTATTATATGTGTATATTCGATTTATATATATATATATATATATATATATATATATATATATATAAATCGAAAATGGAAAATCGAAAATCTAAGAGCGAGCCAACAACCTACCACGGTTTCGCTTATTATTTATTGCATTTGGCAACTTGTGCTCTCGATATGTCTTAATAAAGAAAGTAGGTTTTCTGCTAGATTACAAAGCGGTGCTCCCATTTGTATTAATGCGTTTCTTTCCCTCTATCTAAAACTACTCGACCGCAACCATTTTCAAACATGCTACATATCTTAATTCTATCATTCTTTAATTTCGAAACCTTTATCCTCAAAATTGTGCTTCTCACCTGTTAATTTTATATCTCACAAAAAATACCGTCAGTAAGCCTCCATTTTGATCGGATCTTGGGCAAACATTAGTAAAATGGATTATAAAAAGATGACATGTTATCCGATGTTAATATAACGTCAATGACTTAATAGTGGTTTGAGAGGATTAATGAAAGAAACGATGGATGCGAACAACGTCATACAAGTCATCGTATGAAATATTTTTTTTAAGATTCGTTTCTATTTAACTGCTGTTTCTTGCTTAAATGATTTTATAGATTTGGGCACTGTTTTTATTAGTTTAATGAAAGATCTAACTAAATTTAAAGTACTTTGATATCTAATGATATCATATAATCGATGTAAAAATGAATTCCAGTTCTCAAATTTTGCGCTAGTGCCCAATTTCTTTTAAATCTAAAAATGTAATTCTGAAATTTAAATTATAAAGCAATATCGATATACACTGCAGAGTTCACAGACATTTTTGTTTGTTTGTATGTTTGTTTGTTTGTGTGTGTGTGTGCGTGTGTGTGCGCGCGTGTGTGTATGCGCGCGCGCTGAGTAATCACGTGTCCGTTCGGAAGTAGTCAACTATGAAATGTATGGGGCGTGCTTTTACCGCCACATTCTGAACTGTAAACATCGCATTAAAGACAGATGCGAAATAGCAAGGCAGGTGTTCAGCAAGAAATCAATTTTCAGTAGTGTTTACTTTCTTTTCTTCCTGGTCAGCCTATATTGTTTGTTTTTCTGAGCCAACCCTTTAACTGGTTCACTACTAATGTAACTTCGTATTCATTCTGTCAGTATTCGTATTTTCTTTTTCTTTCTCTAAATGTACATTCTGCGTTTTCTCCACTTACATGTAACAACAATATCAGATAAACATTCTAGTTATCCATTTTAATTCTTCGTTTTTCTTATAAAATTTGCTCATTCATTTCGAAATCAGAAAATTCTGCCTTTCTCTTGAATTTCACGTCATGAATTATTTTATTTAAAAACATTATGCTTAAACTGTTTGTTCTTTACTTATTGTCATTCTTGTCAAAATTACGAGTTGCTTTTAAATTAATTCACTTTTTAAGATTCCCCATTTCTTCAGATGCAACAAGAGACGCAAAATACTTTTCAATCATTTAACTTGTTATGCTTCCATTATGTGTTTTAATCATGTTTATTTTATTTTGGATTCTTATCGTGAATACGTTTAATCGTTTCCTTTTATGCAATTCCTTAAATTTAACATCATATATATATATATATATAAAGATTTTAATTCAGAATTATATATATAAAGATTTTAATTCAGAAATCTAAATGTTCATCTACAAGGAGAATAAAATAATTGTTGAATTTATTCCCTATAACCTTCCATAGATTTATTTAGGCATTGTTCTATTTTGCAACCATCTGTACTTTGGACGTTCTGTCAGTAATCAACTATGCCTGCCATTTGATATGGGAATTTGCATTTCTTCTCTTTTAAAGAGTTCTTTGCATTATTATTTTCATCTATAATTAATCTATTTTGCCTCCATAAACTTGTTAACCTAAAAAATGCAGGAATAGATATGGTCATAATACTTGAGTATAATATATCAACATGCAACATTTCTGAGGAAAATACTTAATTGATGGTTCATTAATCAAACTTTAATTCTTAGCAATATTGCAAACATTATCTGCCAAAATACAGAAAACCACTAAAATATCACATCTATTGCCTTGGTCAAGAGTAATAATTATGCCTTGAATAAAACTTTCATTTACTTCAGTGCCATACACGCTTTAGGCGATCATGTCTCTTTCGAGACATGACTAACTGGACAGAAGATTCTCCCGCAGTAATTTGTTATTGCTTTCTGCGGTAGACTAGTTGCCATCCAAGGCTATAGAATCCAATCTGTACTATTATTTAACCCATAACTGGTGGGAAGAGACGTATTAATACATTTTCTAAGGGTATTTGTGCGTAAGTGAATGCAAAGAAATTCAACTGGAATTTGAACTCAGCACCCCGATTTGTCGTTCCGAGTCGATATCCACTGCACCACAACACACATTTTGCTTGTGTGGAGTAAAATATGAATAAAATCAATTAGGTTGCCTCAACAAATATCATCATTGAACTATTCTTATAAAACGTAAATTAACTCCAGTAATTACCAATCATTTCATTTAAATGCTAACGACCATTACCGAGAACATATACCAGGCACTTGACAAGAATGGTGAAGCCCGAACCGTTGCCTTGGATATCTCCAAAGCATTCGACAGGGTCTGGCATGCTGGCCTCTTGTGCAAACTGCGGAGCTATGGGAAAACTGGACATCTGTTTGACCTCATCCAGTCTTTCCTCTCTAACCGCACATTGAAGGTGGTATTAAATGGGCATGCCTCTCAAAACTACCAGACGAACGCGGGCGTCCCTCAAGGTTCTATCCTAGGTCCCACGCTCTTTCTGATCTACATTAATGATCTCCCCGACACAATTAGATCCCAAGTTGGCATGTATGCCGACGACACAACAATCTACTCCCGCATCGATCAGAAACCAGGTCTGGACGACAAAGTGAACCTCGCTGCCGTACTTGAAAGGGACCTCCAATCCGTAGTGACCTGGGGTAGGAAATGGTTGGTAAATTTCAATGCCTCTAAAACAAAGCTGTTATCAACTAATCACCATAGACAATCGCATCTACCTCCCATTAGCATGGGACAGGCTATCCTCCCAGAGAGTAAAATACTACGCCTCCTTGGCCTTACACTCTCGGCGGACCTCAAATGGAATGACTATATTGAATCCATTGCCAAATCTGCTGCTATGAAAGTGGGCTCCCTGTGCAGGGCCCGGAAATTTTTCTCACCTGAATCTATTCTGCACATATACAAATCTACCATCCTCCCATGTATTGAATATTGCTGCCATATCTGGTCGGGTGCCCCTGCTGCTCTCCTTGGGCTTCTTGACAAAATACAAAGGAGGATCTGTAACGTGGTTGATACTGACTTGGCAGACCGACTGCAGCCGCTCTCACACCGGCGTGATGTGGCTTCCCTGTGCCTCTTCTACAAGTACTTTCATGGCTTCTGCTCCGATGAGCTTAGATCACTGGTGCCGCCTAAGCACGAATTTACACGAGATACTAGATTAGCAACTAGGTCCCACCCTTTTACAGTTAAACAAATGAGATGTAACCGTAAATTCTACTCCAACAGCTTCTTTTCTTGCGCTTCCCGCCTGTGGAACTCCCTTCCACAAGTCTGCTTTCCCGACAGTTACAATCTCCAGGTGTTTAAATGTAGGGTCAATAGACACCTCCTATCACACTAACTCCCAACTATTCTCACAACACTCTCATCTACCAAAGCCTCATTCTCGGTATCCTTACCCGCCTATTACCCACCCTCTGTCATTTCCTATATTTAATCAGCCTTTCTCCACTCTACATAGCCCCCTGCACAGTAGTGGCAGTGACATGCCTTGCTCGGGGTGAAACGCTTATTAAAAAAAAATGTTAATAAACATAGTATACTGAATAACAGCTATCATGTACAAAATAAAAGCATACACTACCGCTGCATCAAGTACTCATAATTTCTCATTTTACCACTATATTAAAAACCGACACATGATGTAAAATTCGAGTTCATATTACAGCCGTGTTCTTTATCATCATTTATTCACGAATAATTTTAGAAAAAAAATATGTTATTCTTACAATAAAAATTCCACGGTTTGAAATAATCACAAAGTGTGATAAAACGAAAAAACAACCAGAAATGTTATTCTCAAACATCGAAATAGAATGACAAATTTCAAATATGTGACGACTATACCATATAAGTAAAAGTTTATTAAAACGCTTACCATGGTAAAGGTGAAATAACCGGTATTAGACACAAATAAATTAAATGTACAGCCAAAACTTTACCGTTAATATCGGGTGGAAATTCTAAAATCTGAAAACTGTTATTGAATAACGTGGAAGTAATAATGGAAGGAAATAGCTTTCACTAGAAATCATGCGAATCGGGACAAGGTGAATGAAAGCGAAATAAAACAGAGAAATATATATATATATATATATATATATATATATATATATATATAATGAAATTGCCAAGACATATCAGTACAAATCAGGATATCACTAGAAAGTGTCATGTGACACTCAACATCGCGGTCTATTTTGTCGACAAACAGTTACACATTTGTTAATATATTGTTTTAAAAACTGAGAGAATATAATTCTATAGAAAAAAGGGCGTGTATCCAAATTTATTGTTTTGATTTTAACAACATTATTAAAACGCAATATTTAACAAAAACATTAAATAAAAATGAACAAGTTAGGAAAATATGATATTTTGCTAATGTGAGAAAAGAAAAACAAAAAAGAAGAAATTATGATGGTCAATGTTATTAAATAAATCCCAACTTCTAGTGTCAAAGAAATCTAAAAACAGTGTTTATTCTTTAAGTTTTAGTTTTATTTTGGCTTCTTTATCGCTCGTCAATCATTTTATTCACATTTATTAATGTGCATTTTTCATTTTCTCCGCTCTTAATATATATATATATATATATATATGTATACATGTGTGAGTGTCATCATCTTGTAAAACAAGATGATGACTCAATGTCAGCAATTCTTTAAAACGCGTTTCGCCAGATTTTCTACTCACTGACTTCCACAGATGATAAACAGGTCAACAAACAGTCGCTTTAGTTTGTGAATTGGAGGTGAGATTCAAACGTATTTCCTTCACAGCTTTTTCTTCTTTTCTTTATAACCAGACAAAGTATGCAGGCTAAAAAAACGCGTTGGTAATAAATTGTTGATTTTGTCCAAAAATTTAATAAATGTTGATTTTAGTCACGATTGTTTCAAATATCACTATGCATCCTATACCAAACACACACACACACACGCACACACACACACACGCACACACACACACACATATATATATATATAGTCATCCGCAGACAGATTTGTTTCGCTGTATCACAGCTCATCAGTATTGTTAGATAGCCGATTGCTTTTCACCTAGAATTGAAACCCGACCAAATTAGTGTCAGTCGGCGATTCTACCTCTGAGCTACGGGCGCTTGGTAGAGGGAAACACACTTTTTAGCGTGTATGTTATCATTATGCACGGCCAATAGCTGAGAGTGTTCTAATTCATTGCTGAATGAACGATGCGTAGATGCCAGAGTAGCTACTGTTTTTCAAAGTCTAACATTCTTCTAGAGTGCTCAGTCAGTGTGTGAGATCATAAATAGTCATCCGCAGCAGACAGATCTGTTTATCTGTATCACAGCTTATCAGTACGGTTAGACAGATATATAGCTATCAGTAGACAGATCTGTTTTGCTGTATCGCAGCTCGTCAGTACGGTTAGACATCCGATTGCTTTTAACCCAGGATTGAAACCCGACCGAAGTGGAGTCAGTTTATGAAATGATTTGTTTGAATATTATATTTGATCAATACTCGTATTTAAGTAGATATTCTGTTTATAATAAAACAGTATTATATATTTATTTATGACTGATCGTCATGGATAGGAGTCTCAGTTTCGAATACTGCCGAATGAAATACATTTTCGTTACAAAAATGTATCGTAAATAATCAGGCCGGTAGAAATAAGTATATAATACTGTTTGATTATGAACAGAATAAATACTTAAATCCGAGTATCTATCAAAAAATAATGTTCAAACAGATCATTTCAATTTGCCGGTTGTTTGCAACCAGCTTCGTTAATCTTCGTTAATACATATATATATATATATATATATATATATATATATATATATATTAATCGTATCACCCCGAGCAAGGCGGTAACGCCACTGATGCCAGGTGGCTACATATGAGTAAAAAGATTAGATAGAAGAGAGTGAAGAGAAAGACGAACCAGTTAGAAAGGACCAAGAGAAGGATGGGAATACAGGTGTGATGACAGTTGCAAAAATAGAGAGACATGAAAGGATATACAGGGTGGTGAAGAAAGAACTAGAGTCAAGTGGTTAAGAGATGAGTATTGACATTCATTTAAATTCCTGGAGGTAGTGGCCGTCAGGAAGCCAGAATATGGAAGCGACTTCCACAGGCGGGAAGTGCGAAAAAAGAAACTGCAGGTGTAGAATTGTCGTCTTCATTTGGTTGATTTAACTGTGAATGGTTGAGACCCAGTTGCCAGTTTGGTTGCACGAGTAAACACTCTGTTGCAGAGGCACCATTGTCTTAAGTTTGTTGGAACAAACGCCTTGAGAGTATTTATAGAATAGACCGAGGGAAGCCACCCTTCTGTGGGGATTGCCTGGAGTCAAGCAGCAAAGTCGGTTCCTATCACATTACTGATTCTCCGTTGGAGCCTGTCAAGAAAACTGAAATAAACAGCAGAGGCCCCTGACCATATATGCCAGCAGTACTCCATGCACGGGCGAATGGTTGATTTGTATATATGCAGAATGGATTCAGGCAGTTGAAACATCCTTGCCCGAGACAGTGACCCGACATTCCTAGCAGTGGATTTAGCTATTGTCTTAATGTAGTGGTTCCACTTAAGATTGGAAGAGAGGGTAAGGCCGATGAGGCGCAATGTATTGCGTTTCGGGAGATTTGCTTTATTCATACTTATGGGAGGCAGGAGAGGTTGCCTGTGATGATTGACCTACAGCAGCTTGGTTTTAGACGCATTGAAATTTTCAAGCAACTTCTTACCCCAGTTCACCAAAGAATGTAGATCGCTCTCAAGATCAACAGAGAGATTATGTTTGTCCGCCACACCGGGTTTCTTATTGAGGCCGCAGTAAATTGTGGTTTCATCTGCGTAGATGCCGACTTGGCACTTGATTTCGTCTGGGAGATCATTTATGAAAATAAGGAAGAGCGTCGGGTCTATGATAGAGCCTTAAGGGATACCAGCGTTTGTACAATAGGATGTTGAGGCATGCCCATTCAACTCGACCTTCATTATGCGGTTATTTAGAAGAGATTGGATCAGATCAAGCAAGCGTCCGGTAATACCGTAATCCCGTAGCTTGCATAGAATGCCAGCGTGCCAAAACCTGTCGAAAGCCTTGGAGATGTCCAAAGCAACAGCACGGGCTTCACCGGACTCATCAAGGCCTGGAACATGTTCTCCATAATGTTCGTTAGTATGTCGGCCGTGGAACTGGCAAAGCGGAAGCCATACTGACTGTCAGAGAAGAGTTTATGGGCAGTAAGATGTTGAAATATTTCAGCATTAATAATGGCCTCGAACACTTTCCGGATTATTGGTAGAAGGCAGATAGGGTGATAGTTTGATGGGTCCGAGGTTCACCAGATTTCTTATATACAGGAACGATAGAAGAAGACATCCAGGATGTAGGAAAACAGGAAACAGAAAGGTAGTAATTATAACGTTTAAGGAGGATAGAGGAGAAGCACACATTTCTCAAGGACAATCACAGGGATTCCATCACCACCGCTCACTTTAAGTGGGTCATGTTTTGATATTACTCGATATACTACTGTCGTTCATTTTATTCTCAGTTCTACTAGGGAAGTCGGGTGCAGGTACTGCAGATGAGTCAAATGTAGAGTTGGATAAGTATCTGCTAGCACACTCGTCCTTGTGTACTGATCCTGTGAGGACCTCAAATTCCTTGTTTAAGTGAAGGATAGAGGATTTGCTCTTGTTCAGCACCCGTTTGCTGTGCGTCATTCAGGATCCACTTGCACTCATTATGAGCAGACGCGAATAAGCGCCTCTTGTGGTTAGATGCATGTCTCCGAAGTAGTGGGAAGTTGTGGTTCCTGTGGGCAATGTTGCCGAACAAGCAGAAGAGAACCAAGAGGATGAATGAGATTTGAGAGTAAAACTTGTTAGTTTTACCTTTTCTATTCTGTCTGTTCTTAGAACGTGTCTCACAAATTTTACAGTTTCTGATACCCCGCCTAGACTCCAAAATTGTATTTCCTTAAAAAGAAATAAAAATAACTTCAGTTGAAGTAGATTGCTTTGATTATAATCCTGTAAAGAAGGACTGAGCATAAACCTCAAGTAAACTAAAGGTATGGTCATCAGCAAAATAAATATGCCAACTACAAGAGGTATAAACAAAAAAAGTAAAAAAAGACAAATATCTAGGAAATGTTTTGACAGAGGATGGAAAGTGCAACATGGAGATCCAAAGACGCATTTCAGAAGCTTTTGAAAATCCCCACGGGGGATAACACATCACCTCAGCAACAGAAAAATCCTTTCAGAAACTGGAGCTTTCTGAAAGGATTTTTCTGTTGCTGAGGTGATGTGTTATCCCCCGTGGGGATTTTCATATCGAAATGATCATCCAACATCATTGAATTAATCCTTTTTTAATATATATATATATTTAACCCACGTCTATTGTACAGGTATAGAGGCTCATCCCTTGTTCCCTGTTCAGGATGTGGTTTCCGGCTTTCACTTTTCCAATGTTTTCACTTTTCTTTTTTTCTCTTTTTCATTTTTTTTTCAATTGGAGTAGATAGAATAAACTATCGCCCGGTTCACACTCCACCCACGTCTATTTTACAGGTGTAGAGGCTCATCCCTTGTTACCTGTTTAGGTTGTGTTTTTCGGCTTTCTCTTTTACAAATCTTTTCACTCTCACGTAGCCCCCTGCACATCAGTGGCGTTACCGCCTTGCTAGGGGTGATATGATTAAAAAGAAATATATATACGCACTGAAGCATTATTTTACACAATATGAAACGAAATAAAGAGTGAGAAATTGACAAAGAGTAAGAAAAAGAAAAATATTCAGTTTACGATCTCTATGTTTAAGAGTCATTTGAGATGAGCGTTTTCCTCAGAAGACAAAAAATTTAATTCATTAATGTTACGTAAAGAACATTGCATCAAAGTCCCAGCGGGGATTGCATTGCCATATGTTACTAAGCGGTTGGTTTATTCAGGTTTGCAACAAACGAAACACCTTTTCAGCTTCTTCCAATGTTCTTCCCATTTCCCATTTAAATTCCTTAAAATAAATAAATAAATGTCTTCAGTAGAATTGAGATAGACAGAAATTAAATAGAATTCTGTTGATAACAGATTGGAAACTGAATGCAAGATCTTGTAAATCAGAATCCTGTTATTTTCTACAAGACGCATGTCGGAAATATTTGAATGGGAAAAATAGCAGAAATCTAATTCAACACTATCGTGGCGTGTTTGGTGGTAATTGGTTTAATTATAAAAATGGGAAAACTGTTTTGATTAGAGAGAAAATGGGCGTAAACTTAAAACTCTATTGCTAATTATAGTTGTTACATTACCTGAAGGAAAAATATCAAATTAATAGTTTATTTGTCGGGATTAGATTCTATATAGCAAGCGTATATATTATGTATTTCTGTATGTATGTTTGCATCTATGATGAGTTACCTTTTGGAATGTTAAAGAAAAATGAACATCAGAAATCATATACCATTATGTAATCACAAATGTTATCTAGAGTATTTGTTTTTGAAAATAATATTTAGTGTAGATAGAGCGTTGATAGTTACAAAGAGATTATCTCTTTAATAGAATAGATTCATGCCGACTTCAAATCTTCGTGAGGACACCATGATGCTGCTCACTCTCAGGTCTGTTTGTCATTAGGTTACGGTTTTTATATGTTTTTCTTTTTTGGTTATATATGGTGTGTTGTTGTGGGAGTAGTCTATTGTTTGGTTTGTTATTCTTTTTCTTGTTTATGATTAGTTGATATTCTTTATTTTTTTATAAAGTTGTTTGATTTATATTTTTTTTATTGCATGCATGAATGGGTGTTTGTTTAGTTAGAATGGTCACTGTTGTTTATTTGACCTCGGTTTGACATTTTTCTTATTGCGTAAGTATGTTTTGCCACCTGTCAGTTATTTATTTATTTATTTTGTTCATGGTTGGGTTTATTGCATTTGTGTTTGTAATCTGTACATCAGTTACGTTTTATTTTTGCTTTTATTTATATTTATTTATTTTAATTTAATTTTTCGTTTAGTGGTTGTTGTGTTATATTTATATGACATGTAATAATAATAAAAAAAACAACACCCGCAAAACACTAAGGCAATAAATCCTTAAGGACACATGGCCCAATGGATATAGACGTTGGTTAATTCCAGTCATTTCACCCAAAGAGTTGTGAGTTTAATACCAGGCTACAGCAGGGTGAGAGCGAAATAACTCATGACTACCAGAAGAGGCACTACTACGCAAGGAATGAAGTTCATATACTCCAGTGATTGTAATAAATGGTTCGGTTCGAAATTCCTGGCTTAAGAAGGCCGGAGCGTACAACGAACGAAACGTCGTACAAATGGCAACAAAGATGAGAACAAAATTCTGAATAATATACTGTAAATAAATAAACTTTTACGTTCCAATAGATAAGAGGTTAGGGGTATCAAGAATTCGTAAAAATGTTCGTAGTAGTCCTTGCAAGAGTGAGTTTATGTGTAAGTAGGCAGGAACGTATGTATGTATGTATGTATGCATGTATGTATGTATGTATGTATGTATGTATGTATGAGCGTTTGTTGGGTAGAAGAGCTTTTGAAGTATTCGCTCAGTCTTAAATCGTTCCGTTCGGTTATCATTTACAATAAAGAGGTAGGAGGTAAGAGGTGGGGGAGAAAGATAGAGACAATAATAATAACGATCACTTGACGCGTGAATTGCTCGTCATCTCAACTCTTTGAGGACAGTCGTCTTGTTCCGTCTTATATAATCGTTTAGGAATTCGCTCTCGGATGTGATTCTGGCCTTGCCATTGCACGATAAACATTTCGCATCGAGGTGTGGAATTTCGTGGGTTTTGTGTGAGCTAAGCAATGTTTGTAAATTCGAGAATATTCATTTATTTCTAGCAAAATCAATTAGTAAGTGTTTAGCATTTAATTCTGTTTAAATTTAGAACATATTTTGTTCACTACAACATAGATGCGAGAAAAAAAAACGAAAACGCGCGAACACAAGACGCTCTGAATTTTAAATTTAAAAGATACATTCCACTTCGGTGTTTGACATTTATTTTTATAAAAATGTGATAAATCTTAAATGCACTCACTGGTTGTAAGACGTTATATTTTTATTATTTTCGCTATTTAAGCATTATCACAGTGTGAATTATTTAATAACAAATTTTATGGAACCTCAAATAAACTAAATGAAAACGGCGACATTATATACATGATTTAAACTTACAACTGTGTCTTGTATGTGCGCATGTGCAGTAGCATCAGCCTAAACAAACTTAGTCCGATACAGTATTATATAACAAAAGGCTTTGCGCAAAAAAATTCCCTCCATTTGTCTCCATGCGCACTCATACGCACGCACGCACACACACACACACACACACACACACACACACATTTATATATATATATATATATATATATATATGTGAAATATATATACAAATGTGAAATGCCACTTATATATATATATATATAGAGAGAGATTTATGTTTTATATATATATATATATATATATATATATTGCACGCAAACATAATTAGTGTAATATACAAAAAAACGCTAGCTGGACAAGGAAGAGTTCCGTTCATAGAAGTGTTCTCCATACTATTTTTATCAATAAATGTCTCGACGATATCTTGTCGACGTCAGACCAAAATATTTGTTTCTCTCTCTTTTTCTCTCTATCACACACACACATTCGCTGTGTATCTCTCTCTCTCGCTCTCTCTCTCTCTCTCTCTCTCTCTCTCTCTCTCTCTCTCTCTAAGTGGCATTTCACTTCTTTCCTATGTTATATACCCATTTAGCATGACCAGTTAGCGATACTTCCCTTCTCATGTTTCTGTTTTCTCTTTTCGTAGTAAATCCTATTTATTGAGCATTGTATTATATATGTAAAACTTCAACGCTTATATCGTGCGTAGTAAAACTTTTACTTTGACTTCTTTTCTCTTGTGGATGGGCGAAAATGGATGATCAGCCGGAAATCTTTTACTGTATGAAAAATAAACGAATTTAGAAAGTATCTGATCATACGACTAATAAATTTAGTTATATTCCCGTATATTAAAATGTCGTGCTTGTTTCATGAGAGTCTCTACATTTCTTGCTTTGAGCAAAACAGATATATTACAATACACCTAATGAAGTGAAAATATAATGATTAATGATCAAACATCCGTTAAGCAAATGATTATTAGATTAGCTTTTCAAAGATCTTACCTTGAAATGCTCAACAATTCTTTGTTATGGTATGTAAGTTGACTATAACATAATTACTATTGTATTTTTGAAAAAAAAAGCGTTCGTTCGTAGCTCTCACTTTGCAATTTAAACATAAGAACAAAATAGCAACATCGGAAACATAATATCCAATGAAGTGGCTAAAATATTTATATAACGGAATGTTCCGGAGATTAACAAATTAGAATTAACAACCGCAGTATTTAATTTATTTGTTAGAACATTATTTTTAATCGATACTCGTGTTTGAGTAGATAATATGTTTATGATTAAACAATATATTTATATACGTAACTCTACCGCAGAAATTTTGTTAGATAAGTGCATGTTATCCGGTAGGATTCGAACCTGCGAACGCCAAACAATGTAAGAAAAGCCATCAATTGATCTAATGTGTCTTAACCGCTCGACCACTAATGATTTTAAAGTAGACGAAGTAGATTTGAGCTTTATAAATAAAAAAAAATAATTTCTTGTAAATAACTATCTCTGCTCTGAAAGTGTATCGCAACATTAGCATATGTTAGCATACAATATTACGGAGAGAATTTATGAGTATGGTTACATTTAGACATACCCATAAATACTCAGTAAGATCATACAAACATTAATGAAAGTGTTCTAAAATACTTACATAACTCCTCCCTAATTTTGTAAATTTTATAGTTGTTTGAAAATTTCAGTCGTGCGTTTGTAAAATATTCCTTTTCGAGCGTTTGAAAAACGGTAAAATGAGTTATTGTAAATCGTTTGAATAAACGGAAAATTTGAACGCTATATCGTGGAAACAATTCATTTCTAAACGAAAAAAAATTCAAAGATTCTACAATATATTTGTATTGGACAATTTTTAATACAACTGTGTACTGGTCTAATTTATGTGTATATGTGTGTGTGTTGAATTTACTGGTCTAATTTATGTGTATGTGCGTGTGTGTTGAATTTACTGGTCTAATTTATGTGTATGTGTGTGTGTGTTGAATTTACTGGTCTAATTTATGTGTGTTTAAATGAGATTCAGTTCAACTATGATCTGAAACGTGCAACGATAGTTTTCTCGCCGTTGACTTAAACAAAACGAGAAAAAACTAAATGAAATGAAATTAAATAAAATTAAAACTAATAAAGTCATCGTCAAAAATGAAAATTCACCTGCAATCTAAACTACAGAGAACCAATATCATTTACGAATTTACATGTCCTTTGAGGTACTATATCTTTGATCAATCCAAATTCGTAAATAACTACATCATACACAATGCCACGAGGTTATCTATCTATCTATATATATAGAAATATATATATATATATATATATATATATATATATATATATATATTATTTTCTGATCATAATTTAATTAGACCAGTACACCGTTGTAATTAAGTCTTCAATGAATTTATATGGTATAAAAACTTTTCAATATTTTTCATTTGGAAATTAATTATTTCCGCAAGCTAGATTTCAAGAAAACGGTTAATTCCAAAGGAAATAACTTCTAGCCCGGTCATGATCGACATAGGCAACATGTGTCACCTGACCTTCATCCAGCGACTGTTAGCACCAATTGCGTAAGGGGATCATATTTTTTCTAAATTTGTCCCTCGTCCGGAAAGGAACGACCTGATAAACAGGTGTACTTGAACCATTTCTCTACGACTGTGGACAACAAACAATCTATTACCTTAGTGACATGAAACGTCAGGACGATGAACAACCGTGGTCAACTTTATAATGTCAAGCAGAAAATGAGCGGATTAATCAGATTAATGTGTATATGCTAAACTAGATGGTTAAACAATGGAGACTTCAGCAGTGACAACCACAGGATAATATATGCCAGATTTAAAATTAACGAAAAGTGTGTTGGCTTAGTATTGGAGGAAGAAATGCGTCCTAGGATATTGCCAGTGAACTGAAAATATTCTTCTGGTCAAATTGAAAGGGAGGCACTTCAACATAGCAATTATAGTAATCTATACACCAACAACGCAAAGCACTGAGGAAGAAAGAGACTCTTTCTACTCCAGTCTTGACGAGACTCTGTATAAAAGCCAAGAATTTGAATCATCATGGGAGACATGAATCCCAAAATTGACAAGAAAAGGGAAGGGGATACAACTGGCCATTTGGATTAGGTATCCGCAACGACCGGGGTGAAAGATGGTTTCAGTAATGAAAAGCAAGTGGCCAGGTGATAACCAACACCTCGTTTCAAGAACATCCAAGTTATTTATGGACATTGAGAAGCCCAATATGCGAAACGAAAAACCAGATCGGCTATGTAACCATGAACAAAAGCTTTAGAAAGGTAAAACCTATCCAAGTGCCGACTGTGGAAGCGACCAACTTTCAGTTATTTGCAAACTAAAGGTGAAACTTTGGAGACTAAAAAAGCCTAGGTCAGCACTCAGACTGCAATACAATATGCAATCGAATGACCTCAACCCGCAGAAGAAATAAACTGACAGTGTGAGAAACCAATACGAAGTACAATGGGGAAATGGACATTCGAAATGAGACGCATTTAAAGAAGCACAAGTGACATCGGCAAGCGTCATATACCCAAAGGAAATCAGAAGAAAAAAACGAGTGAATGACAGAAGAGATTCTTGTCATGATGCAAAGAAGACAGAAAACTATGCCAAGCCATGGAAGTGAATACAAGAAAATACAAAAGAAAATAAGAATCAAGTGCAGACAGGCTAAAGAGGAATGGCTCAACAACAAATGTGCCGAAGTAGAGAGACTGAGCAAAACTAATAAATGAGAAATACATAAATAAATAAGAGAACTGACAGGACAAAGAACATACTCCTCAAATGAAATATAAAATCCAAGAATGGAACGATTATATTTAAGAAACAGAAAAATATTCAGTGATGGAAATAATATATAAAAGATCCCTTCCACGACAAGACAGAGCAACCGATAGGAAACAAAGTGGCTGGCGGTAGTGAAATACTAAATTCCGAAGTGAAAGTTGCAATAGCCAAACGGAATAGGAACAATGCAGCTGGACCAGACGGTATTGTAATAGAGATGCTGAAAGATTTACGGAAATAATAAATGAAATCTACAGCAGTGGTGTGAAACCAGATGACCCAAGCATATTAATTTCCATAGTTCTGCTTAAGTAGCCAGGCGCAATCGAATGCGAATGATACCGAACAATCAGTTTGATGAGTCACATACCGAAACTCATTGTCCGAATCCTGATGAATAGAGCCTGAAGCAGAATCAGAACGGAAATAAGACAAAAACAGTGCAGTTTCGTCAAGGACACTGGAACAACGAATGCGATATTTATGCTTAGGATTCTATCAGAATGGGCGAAAAAGAAAAAAATACCTGTTTTTTTGTAGACTATGCCAAGGAGTTCGACAAAGTACAGCACAAGAAATTGATAGAAATGCTCAGCAACCTCAACATGTTTGGCAATGACATCAAATTAATCAAGAAACTCTACTCTCAGCCAACCGCATGCGTACGAACGGGAAAAGAATTCAGCAGATATGCAAAGATAGAAAGGGGCGTAAGACAAGTATGTCTTTTCACCAGACCTATTCAATTGTACAGGGGAGACTATTCTTATGACCCTAGAAGTTTTGCCAGGATTTGTCATTAGCGTTCACAATCTGAACAAAACAGATGATACGGCAAAAAATAGCAATTGCAGGTTGGGTATACTAACATCAAGCAAGTAGAAAAATTTAAGTATTAGGAAGTGTTCTAATGGAAGAAGGAAAGTGAGACACTGAAGACAGCAGTCGAATTTTAATAGCTAAGGACGCATTCCAGAAGCTGAGCAGTGTATTAAGAGACAGGAACATTTCGCTAGAAACAAAGAGAGTACAGGATCACTATGTGAAATCTGTTCTTTAAAATGGCAGTGAATGCTGGACAATATCATCAAAGATGCAAAATCTTGAAGCAACTGAAATATTCTTCTACAGAAGTATGTTGCGAATGATTAAGTTTTAGAAAGGATGGAAATGAAAAGTAAATTAATACTGTGCATCAGAAAAAACATCTGATGTTTTTCGGACATTTGATGAGGAAATGAAGAATCCGATACTCACAGGTCAGATAGCGGGAAAGTAAGACAAGGGAAGTAGCGGATAACATATTTGAAGAGCATGAGTAGGTGGATGCTGGGCGGGGTTTGGGTGGAATAACAGGAGAAAGCGTGCAAAAATCTACCAGAGATAGGGAGGCGTGGAAAGCCATAATCACCTACGTCCGGAAGAGACATGACACACAGAAAAAGAAGAAAGATTTCAACATTTATGTATCTTCAGGTGATTTAATATCAGGGTTTTTTTTCATTTTTTCAAGCGTACAAAAGGTATTTTACAAACGAGCGACTGGAATTTTTAAACAAACAAAAATATTCAAAGTTAGGAAGGGTTATTTAAGAAATTATGGCTATATATATAAACTTATTTATAAATGGAACTTTGTCTGTGTGTCTGTGTATGTGTGTGTCTGTCCGTTACCTATAGACTCCGAAACGGCTGAACCGATTTTCTTGGAAATGTACACAGTTGTACTATTAGCGTCTGCGAGTGTTCTTAGCTAGGATTTGTGTCGAGGTTCCGAAAATCGATAATCTAAAAAATCGGGTTATAGAAGGCGTGGTTTGATTTTAATCCAATTTGATACACTCATAGACAAAGACATAAGAAACCAAATTCAGAAGTTTCAAGGTTTCAGTTCTTACAATGGCACAGAAAGATATAAAATGCAAGATGTTTGTGTTTGTGTTTGCCCTTTTATTTTGGTTTTTGATTCGTGTTTGGCTCTAAGTAGGTATAATTGTAGTTCTTAGTCTCAGCCATGATAGCATTTACTCAGAGAACTTATTTAGTCTTCAAAATTCAGTTTACGACGAAAAAACACTTATTTGATATCGACACCAGGAAATCAATGTTTGACTTACTTCCATTCATTTATTCTTTCAGTCTACGGTTTCGCTTTAACTGGAAACAACTTTGCTTTTTAATTTATCGTGCCAACGTCCAAAGAGTCTGACCTCCAGGACCATAGATTAGTTTTAAAGCTTTCACTACACCCGAGCAACGCCGGGCTATACTGTTAGTATATATATAATTATATAGTTATGAATTAATTGTACATTGCTAGATGGAAATTTCTATGTTTCGAGATAGATTCTCATCATCAGGCAAATTTGCTTTTGGTTGTGCAGATGATTTACATTTAAATGACAAAAACCTTTGGTTTACTATGTATGTATATGGGAAGATATAAAATTTGCATGAATATATATATATATATATATATATATATATATATATATATATATATATATATATATATATATATGCATGTTTCATTAAATAATATAGACAAGTTTTGTCGATTTATTTTATGTAAATTTTTTCATATCATCTGATAAGCATTATAACACTATCGTTGAAACAATAGAAAATCACAATATTGATACATGTATTTATTCAATCCTTTCTGAGCTTTCGGCTTACATCAGCCATTATCAAAGATGAAAATAGTGTTGGTTGTAACGACCAGTTCGCGGACGAACGATAGTAGTAGTCGTGAATTTTGTTTATCCAGAGGATTGGCGAACAAGTGCGTGCATGCTGGAAGCGGAAATCGTACTACAGGGTGTGGCGTCTAATATGACCACACGAGCGTGGGGGCGACAAATATTAAGTATAGAAAGCCATTGGGATAACCAATCTCTTCGTTATCTATTATATGCATTTAATTTGAGAATGTGTTTTGAGATTTCGTCGTTAATTTTATTCAGGTTAGGTTTCAACTGTTTTATGTATATGGCTTCGAGTAATTTTTAGTTTTTGTTTATTGTTTTCGTTTTTAAGTATGGTTGTGTTTTCGACGAGGATTTCACAGAATTGTGTACGTGGCCTGCTATGCTGTTTTAGATGTCTAAAGATGTTAAAATTGTCGTCTAAATGTAGTTTCAAGCGTTGTGAGAGCGAGTTTGTAGTGTGACCAACAGGAATGTTGTTTAATCCGTTGGAAACAATCTCCCAAAGTTACAACCAACACTATTTTCATGTTTGATAATGGCTGATGTAAGCCGAAAGCTCAGAAAGGATTGAATAAAGGCATGCATCACTCTTGTGATTTTCTTTCCTCTTTTAACGATAGTGCAAATAAGTTTATCAGACGATATGAAAAAAATTTACATAAAATAAATCGACAGAACTTGTCTATATTATTTAAGAAACATGCATCAATGAAAACATGCTGACTAAATACACACAATATGTATTGTTTACTGAATAATTAGTATAATTTTGATTATATAGTGGTGTGGGGTATTTGTGATTACGACGGATTGATTAACTATTATATCTTAAATATTTTAATTTATTTTTAATTTTCTTAAATTTAGTAGATTCTAATTTATTATCCTTTCACTGTTAATATATAAAATTTATTTTCATATTAAATAATAAAGACGAAACAATTAAATTTAAATAGAATAACAAATTTGTTTTTAAATTAAATAATTAAGTCGAAACAATTAAATTGAAATAGAATAATGAAATTTATTTTTAATCTAAATAATTAATAATTCATTTTTTCTTTTTTTCTTTTAATTATTAACTTTATATTGTATCATAATTGTTTTGTTGACTGAATAATTAGTATAATTTTGATTATAAAGTGGTGTGATTGCAACGGATTGATTAACTATCATTTCTTAAATTTTTTTAACTTTTTAAATTGTTTTAGACTCTAATTGTTTATCCTTTCACCGTTAATATTTAACATATATTTTTATTTTCTCCTATCATCTTATCTTTCAAATTTAAATTTATTTCTCTCTTCTTTTCTCTTCTTTCCCCTTTCGTTTACGCTCATAAAAAACTTATCCTTTTTTCTTTAACGCTATATCTCGCTTCAGTCCCTTTTTTTTCCTTTCCAATTCGACGACTCAGAAGTCTGACTGATGTACGTAGAGTATAAGAGAACTAACAGGACAAAAAACCTGCTTCTCAACAGGATGCATAAAATCCAAGGATGGAACAATCATATTAGAGAAAGAGGAAATACTCCAGCGATGGGAAGAATATATAAAGGATCTTTTTTGCGACAAGCGAAAACAACCGAGAATACACAAGGAGATGGATGGAGCGGAAATACTAAAATCCGAAGTGGAAGATGCAATGGCCAAAATGAACAGAAACAAAGCAGCTGGTCCAGACGGCATAGTGATAGAGTTGCTGACAGCCTTCGAAGAATATGGCATAGAAAAAATTACCGACATAATAAACGAAATTTATAGCAGCGGAATAATACCAGACGACCTATGCAAGTCGATATTTATAGCACTGCCGAAGAAACCAGGCGCAAACGAGTGTAAACTACACAGAACTATCAGCTTAATGAGCCACATTACCAAACTGATGGTCAGAATCCTGATGAATAGAGCGAGAAGCAAAATCAGACCACAGATATGGCAGGAACAGTGTGGGTTCGTCAAAGACACAGGAACAGGGAACGCCATATTCATGATTAGGATGCTCTTACGTGTGTTCTTTGATTACATGTTGCGTGTGTATATATTTTTACGTATGTATGTGTGTGTGTGTTCGCATAACTGATGTAATGTCGAATTTATACTTTAATTTTTCACTTTTAAGGGAACGATCATTATTTCTGTTTTTGGTTTTGTTTGGGGCCTTTATTTGTGAATGTCATTCGTGTAAATAAATGTGGAAGCTGATGATGGTTCGGCTGAAATAGGCCCATATTTCCGCTTAACCATGGAATAAGGTGTTTGACCTTATTTCGACATATATTTGCTCTATATGTATTTATATACATATATATTTAGAGCTCTCCTAGAGAGTTATCCCGCCACTTTATGTATAGGATACTGCTTTGGGTTCTTCTATATCTACACCGCATATATATATATATAATACAGTGCAGAGGATTCAGAATGTGCTGGATGTGACTAATAGTGATTACGAAAATTTTTGTAGCGATCACGTAAAATGGTGAGTTATGTTTCCAGTCATCTTCTCACAGGGCCTCAGTATCTACTAGAAAGATTTTTACCACAATTTCCCTTAGAAGGTCAACATGATATCCTGGATCAAGATGGTTGTCGTTTGAGATTCTGTATCTGGTAAGATGACACTGAAACATGCTACACGATCATACACCCCGCACATCTGGTTTTTATGTTCTTTCAACTGGAAACTCTAGATTATTTTACACGTGGGTCACATATGATCGAGAGTTCACCCAAACTGTCTGTAACACGAGTTATTACGCGAAAGCAAGGATGATGACGGCATTCACCATCTGAAACGAGGAATACGACCAGAAGAGTTTTAGAAAAATCTGAAGTCGTCTGAAAATGCTTAGGTTAAGACCAACTGCAATTTTATTGAATAAATATACTCTTTAGCATTTCAAATTTATTTTTGTGTAATCTTCGTAAATATTAATGTCAATATGAGATACCAATTTTAGTTTCATTTTTGAATTATTTATGTTAAATTTATCCATTGCGTATATATATATATATATATATATATATATATATATATATATATATATATATATATGTTTAATAGTGCAGTATATATAGTAATGGTCTATATATTATCTTTAATTTTATTAAGTTTGCGGTAACGGTTTTTCTTCATATTATTCTAGAGAATATTGCGTAGAAAAATATGTATCGGTGATTTTTATAGCTATTTCATAATACTTTTTAGCGTTTACACATTATTCTTATTGATTTGTTAATTTTTGTGTTAAATAATATTACTAATATTTTTATTACTTCCTCATATATGTTCATTCTTAGCTTTGTAATATTTCGATTATTTATTCTGTAAATTTTATTTATTTATTTTCAATAATTTGGTTATTTTTTTTCATTCAGTTTGGCCTTGTTTAAAGTATGTGAAATTAACCAACACATTAAGAGTGTATATATCTGCATTTACCATAGAGATATAGTTACAAAATAATCCTTTATGGTTTTTGCGTTTTAAGTAAGAGTAAAATTTTATTTTAATCTGTGCATTTTTATATATTCTGATCGTTTATTTAGTAATTTCTTTTAGATTTTCACCTCCGGGCTACTTTGTGCTACTTTTTTAATTTTTAATTTATTTATTTTTATTTTTTTTATTTGTAGACTGATCCTATTTTCCTTGATGTTTTTGTATAATTAGTTTTTGCTTCAATTTCGCATATAGGTTTAAAAAGTTTTGGGCCGCTTGCTAATTTAATTTTTGTAAAATGTATAATGTATGAGTAGCTACATTTTTCAAAATCCTTCAGTTACAACTATGCTTATTATTCTTCGTAATCTTCTTATTTTACAGTAGTTTGTAATGCTACATTGGTTTATAAACGATTGGCATTTTAAAGGTTTTTTTTTTGCTCTGCAATATCAGGACAACAATTACACATAATGCACCACAGACTAGCATATATATATATATATATATAAATATATAAATATATATATATATATACATATATATCAGATTAAATATATATATATATATATATATATCAGATTAAATATACTGCAAACATTATGTTTGCTTATTTTTAATAAAATCCGTTCATACTCACGGATAAACTTTCGCGTATTATTATTGAAAAAAGTCAGAAATGAGCTGAGGTGTTGACAGACGTTATTATAATTCATTTCTCTAGGTACCCAAGTACTTTCAATCATTTTCCGTTGTTTACTTTATGTAGGATAGTTGTGTTATTAAACATTATATTTTTATATTGTGAGTGTTAACAGGAAAGTTGTAAAAGGAAAGAACAGTTGTTAACAGGAAAGAACAGTTTTTTCATGCTTTAACACGTGAATAACCATTACATTACAACATACAAAAATTCCATTTTAGATAATTTCCACGTTCTAATGAAAGCTAGCAATTTGTCAACTATTATGTTTGACGCAGAAAAAATTACAGTAATTTTTAGCAACACAGTTTTGTGGGGTTTTTTGTTACATTAGTTCACATCACTGAAGATGATCTCGAAAAGAGACTGAAAGTAATTGTGTACCTTGAGAAATGAATGATAATAACATCTATCAAAGTTACAGCTCATTTCTGACATAATATATATATATATATATATATATATATATATATATATATATATATATATATATATATTCTAGCCAAAACACAAATCACATGGCTTTGAGATTACTTCTATCATACGAACCATTTCCTACATCGCTTGCTTTTCCATGCCCTATCGCTATTTTCATGGAAAGTATTCACAGGAACTAAATTTACTAGTTCCACAAGTTCCAACTTTCACGGCTAAGGTCTACTATGCAAGGGAATTTCTAGTGAGCCACGCAGATTCCATTCTTATTCCACTGACGAATTATCTCGTTCAAAGTCGTGCCTCTGATATCTCCTCCTGGGTGAAAGCAAGTTTCGATGATTTTACTCCAGCTAGGAAATATCAAGTTAAATCTTAACTGCATCTGATATTGCCCACAAAAATCACCTTTCCCAGCTCTACTACAGCAGCATATTTCATTGTAACAAATGTTTTTTATCGCTGCTCGTAATGTGTGAAATCGTGTCCGAAAAGAAGTGAATTTACTATTTGCCGATAGAATGAAATAACGTATAACATATCACAATTTCGGTTCTAGAGATTATTGGCGGCTCTGCAAGAGTGTGCTGTACAACAGCAAATATCTGATTCTTTCTTTATTCAATCAATTCGAAATTGAGATCTGAAGCAGGTATGGTTGAATGCATTGTTCAGAAATACTTTTCAAACTCAACATTCCACTTTTTTGAGGACTACACCTGATTTCTACTTAGAAAAGAAGTTCTACTGAGTGATTTATGTGTAAGCCGTTTCTGATCTCAGCGACCATGTCTAAATTAGACATATTGAAGCGGAGTGGACGGAATCCCAACAGTCGTCTTGAAGTTATATGCTCTTGAGCTGACTCTAGTACTCTTCAAACACTTCAGTTATTGTTTGCTGCATTCTGCTTTCCAGCTTGTTTCCAGTCCTCTTCTGTAGATCCTCTTTTTTTTATAGAGATCTGGTGAAATTTCTGACCTCTGTAACTATTACCCTCATAGTATCATACTGTTTTTCGGCAAAGTATTCGAGGGTTTAATCAATGTTGAAGTGGTGATTCATCATTCTTCTCAAGACATACTTTCAGACAAATAATATGAATTTCGGTACGCCAGTTATACCACTGATGTGCTAAAAGCCATCACTGAATATGTATATTAAACTATAGATAAAAGTGACAAAGCTCGATCTTTTGATGTATATAATTTGATGACGTTTGACAGGGATGATGCGATGAAATTGTACGCAAGCTTTAGAGCTACGATATTACGGAACTAATTTTTTGATTTAATACAATCATTCCCAATAAATCGGGAAATCAAGTGCCACGAGTTTTTTTCTATATCCTTTGACATCAACAGAGGTGACCCTAAAATCTTACTCTGGTCTTTAGTCTGGTTCTGATCTACATCAATGATTTTCCTTGTGTTATCAGTTCTTACGTAGGTTTTTATGCAAACGAATCTACCATTTAATTCTGTCTCAATGGAGAATCTATCAGACGTAACAAAGCGCTTGAAAATGACTTCAAATCAGTGACTAACCGGTGCAAAAAGTGGCTTGTATATTTTAAAGCTGCCAAAACGAAACTGCTTTCAATTAATCACGATAGAATAAGATTCCTGTCCGCCATCATCAAAGCTTATGCTAGATTTCTGGCGAGCAACACACTGAACCTTTTTAGCCTGAGTGCATCAACTGAGCTGAAGTGGAAAGACCACATCGAATCAAGAGCTGCATCTTGTGCAAGTAAACTTGATTCACTGTGTCGTGCTAGAATGTTCGTCAGAATCCATCTTTACAAATCTATCATTCGTTCGTGCATTATATATTGTTATCATATCTGGTCTGTTGCTCAAGTTATTCATCACGAAGTTTTTGATAAAGTCTCAAGAAATATCTTCAATTTAATTGATCTTGACTTGATATCTCAACTTCAATCAATTTTTCACTGACGTAATGTCTTTCTGTCTTTTTACATATATTTTCATAACCACTGCTATAATGTGCATTTTTCTCTAGTGCCATATTCATATGTATTTAAATGTTTAACTAGACTGGCATCTAGGTCCCACTCTTTTGCCGTTGAAATAGTGAAATAGAACTGCCAATTCTACTGCAATATTTTATTTCCTGTCTCTGGATCTCAAATCCGATTTATTGCTACCTTGATAACTACAATCTCCAAATATTTAAATGCAATGCCAGTTTGTAGGATCTATCTTCTTGGATTCCATTAATCTTTATCCATTCATCACTACTTCATTTTCACAGCCTTTTCGCTAACTCTCACAAATGCTAATATAAATATAAAATGCTGCTACAAATTAAATTAAAATTCAGACTTATCCTGTAAAATATCCCCTGAAAAATAGTAAATACGTGATGAATTGACAATGGATATCTTAGAAAGTATGCTTTTGTTTCTATAAGCGTTAATCAGTCATTTTTTTTTTACACATTAAAGAAAATAAATCAAGCTAAAATCATTGCATGTCGCATTAAACGAAAGATTATAAACAATATCTAGAGGGGAAATTAAGTCGTTGAATCCAAAAAAGATGATTGTTTATTCCCAAGATGGATAATATTACAAATGGATTAATGTTATTGCAAAGTGAAAAAAGCCCGGAGTCGAAGCTCAAATAGATGCAAAAAGAAAAATAAAATAACAAAAAAGACATTGCTTGAAAGATAATCTTGTTTAATTCCAGTCAGTTTTGTTTTCACTGGTTCTTGGATTTTGTTTAATTTTCACATTTGTTTTCGTTTATTCCCTGGGAAAAACTAGAAAACGAAGACACTTGAACAAGTGACATATTGGATATATAAAATAAATCCACAAAAAGAATATGCGTACACACACACACATACGCACGCGAACGCGCACGCACACACACACACACACACACACACACACACACACACACACACACACACACACACACACACACACATTATTATGAACTGTCTCCCCTTCATTTTCCTTCTTGGTGTTCTCTCTCTCTCTCTCTCTCTCTCTCTCTCTCTCTCTCTCTCTAACCCTCTCTGATGTTCTCTTAAATCTATATATCTGTCAGTTGGACCGAATATCAGCAGAAGTCGGTCAGCAGACGCATTCTTACTTAGGTCAAGGTTGACAACCGTCGCTCACCTAGCGACCATTGATTTGAATACTGATTGGTCGACGGAAACAGACGCCACAAACAAGAGGGAAATTCGAAATCCGAGTCTCGAAAAACTTTGCCAAAAATTATCAGTTGCGATCTGGCCAGTGAAGAAAGCAGACGCTAATCAATGGGATGACCGGCCACATAAACTTCAAAAGAAAAACCTCGAAAGTATGTTTAGGACGACGAAAGAATTAACCAGTTAATATCTTAAAAGTTAATCATAAGATATGAAAGAAAAAATATTTTCGGAAGTCCCGTATCAAACTTCTAGAGCCGAAATTCCTGTGTATCAGCTTAGAGAGAAGAAATGAAGTACAAATCCTTGTGTCAAACAGAAGCCTCCAGTCTAGGCGACAATATCTTATTCAGCTGAAGCAGGTTGAATTATTAAAGAGAACTCATATTAATATCCTCATGTCAGACATCAGCCTTACGTTCCAGCGATGATGATTTTATTCACCTGAAGCATGCTGAACTGTTGAAGAGATCTCATATTAATGTCCTTATGTTAGAAGAAGCCGTTCCTCCCGGCAATAATATTTTATTGTGCCAAACTGTGCAGAACTGTTGAAGAAATCTCATATTCATTGTCCTTGTATCAGAAAAATCCTCCTATCGTGATGCCGATTTCAACTAGTCGAAAATAATGAAAAATGTCTCGATAAACAACAAAAGAAAACAGCGCTGCGACTCCAACAAAATTACAGACGTCCCCGATACTTAAAAAAAAGAAGATAAAGAATGAAAAGGAGAAAAATATTCAAGGACTGAGTAAATAAGAAAACCTGTGAATATAGAAAAAACGAAAGAAGAGAAAATATAGAAAGTAAAAGAAATTGCGTAACGCACAAAAATATATATAAAAGAGAGAGGGGGAGAAAAAAGAGGAGAATTGTCGACTTACATTGCGTTAGAGAGAGAGAGAAAAAAAGAAACGATGACATTATTTTTTTTTTTTTTTTGCTTGGTTTTATTACTTCTCTCAACCCTTAGCTACACACACATACATCCATGAATTTTAAAGTATTCTCTTGCTTACATCATTACATGAATAGTTTTCTCTGGTGATTTCTGGTAACTGAATTGAGCCAGATATTATATATTCTTATTTTATTTTATAAAAAAATGTCTTCTTAGAATCTTTAAATTTATACGCCTTCGTGTTTATCATTTGTGTGGTTCGAGTATATTTATGTTTGGTTATGTTTTCCATGTGTTTGTGGTCCAGATAATAGGCCCGGGGTACAATTTTATTTTATTTTATTTTATTTTTTAAACTGTCCACCCCGATATCCGAGCAAATACTCTTAAGTCGCAACGAGGTTGATACTATTTCCCGGGGGAAGGGCAAAGGAACATCGTCACCGACATGTGGCCCGTGACAGTATATATATATATATATATATATATATATATATATATATATATATATATATATTAGAAGAAAGACACAAATGCATCGCGGAGGCACGAGGTTGAAAATGTGAAGCATTTAGTGTGGATCAAACTTACTACTAACTTATCTTGCGAGAACAGCTTGCAGAAATATCTAAGTATTTGCCAATATGAGATTGATTCTGTTAACCCTTGAAGGTTTAACTCTATATACTTGAATGTTCTTGTCTCTGATCTCTTAGTTGCCTATAGGCTTCTTTCTGATGTCGCTAACATCATATATATAATTTAATATGGTTTGCCTGTACGTAAGAATTTACGACATTTTCTTCACTGTATAGTTTATATGAAAGTGATAACGTGTGACAGTTGATATCATTGCAAATTAGCCTGTTTTTCAAAAGGTTGCAGTATCGTTCGTGTTCACTTTAGTTTATTTAGCAAGCGTTGACCGATATTGCTTGCTTGGTCTATCACACATTTCTGGAACTTTTCCACTAATACTGAATGGAAAGAGAGATACGAGAGAATGAGATGGAAAAAGAGCAATTTCGCAAGAAAAACAGTACAGACAAAGAAGATCTGGATGGAACCGAAAAAGAGAATTGCGGATATTATAAAGAATTGTCACTTAAAAAAAAAAGGAAAAGTGAAGAATAGTAATGTAAAATGTAAATGAAGTAAGGAAGGAATAGGAATGAGTTTAAAAGGTTAGGTAGATTGCTATCATTGGTTGGATTCGTGATAAAAGAAATAGAGTGTAAAACAAGCTTTTAGTGGTAATAGATGACCATAACCGATAAAGGCTGAATATAACTGGCTTGACAGACAGCATCTTCACTGGCATTCAAAACACAAACACAACAGCAGCAACACATGACAGTGACATATCGACTGTAATTTTATGCTTAATCTTTTGTTTAAGGTATTTTAGAAAGTAAAGATATATCTTTATAGTCACTTCTAGTTATATATGCTATCCATTTTTGTTGTTGCTGCTTCCGGATATCTGAAATAATTATGGTTTGTGTTATTTTTTTAAAGCTCTTTGGGATTTTATTTCGTCAGTTCTAATATCTGATAAAGGTTTTTCTTCCTTAATATCTAGAGGATTCAACAATTTGGAACAATCTTTATTCATCGATTTTATAAAACGATTATATCTGGCTACGAGTTTAGATGCTCCTGGATTAGTTGGAGGCCATATATGACATACACATGTGTGTCAAGTCTAATAAAAGTGTATGACTTGCACTTGGTATTTAATTTTTTACTGGACCTTTTGGCGTTGAACAAAATTACACCACATGCAGGGCATTCTCTGGTTACTTAGGTGACTGATGATACTGACTGAATCAAATAAATACCAGAGAATAAATTTCGGTTGTGGTTGAAGTGTTCGATTCCTCCCTTTTGAAAGTTTAAGTATAATTCGATTAATGTTATTCAAAATATGCTTTGTGTAAGTTAGAGAAGCCTACCTTGTTGTGTGCAGCCAGCACTGGGTTGACAGACAGTAGCTTCACTGCTATTCAAGACCTGAACACATGAACAGTAACACCTGACCGTGACATATCTGACGAGCAAGACAAAGAGACTGTAAATTAATGTATTTTGATAATTCAACAATTATTTAAAAAATATGTTTCTATTTTTCTGCTGATGTGTTAAAAGTTATTGCTAAAAACATCGGTGAAGCTTTAGATAATAGTAAGATTTTGGCCGTTTCTTTAGATATCACGAAAGTTTTTGTTTAATGGTCGTTTTCAGAAGCTGTAAGGTTTTGGTATTTCTGAAAACATTGTTATTTATTTCAACCTTCGTCTAATCGCAAAATGAAAGTTGCCATGAATTACTAAACTTCTCGATTTTCTCATATTGATATGTGGTATACCAGAGCTCTATATTAAGTGTATAAAATCTATTTTGTCCCTAATTTTCATTAACGTCCTTTTCTTTGATACCTCGAATTTACATGTGCAAGGGCAGCTTGGTCTCTACATTTACAGTTGAATTTCTTAGATGTAATTTAAATTGTATTCTAACAGTCTCTCCTCTCATTCTTTTCACTTGTGTAATTCACCCTGTTCCATGATTTCAAATTAACTTGTTAATTTTTTTTCTGTCAACACTGATTTAATTTTTACAATATATATTTTTTTGCCGAATATACAACTGCAGGCAAAGAAATTTAATTTAAAAAATTTCTATCTTTTTCACATTCAGTCCTTTTTTTATTGCATTTCAATACAAAAGCAACTTTCATTTTCTGAAACATTTTCATGTTTCTAGATTTTTATATTTAGTTTACTATTAACATATATGCGTTTCCCAGTCTTCTTTTAGGAGTCTTCGTATTTTCCCACCCCAATGTGTATTTACTTTGTGTGTGCATAGGTGTCTTTAATAACGTAGTTTATTTTTGAAAAAAAAAATTTTATTTAAATATTATTTCTCTTATTCATTTAAATGACTGCAATCAAGTTTAAACACTGGTTCTCGTACAATCATTAAAGTTAAGCAACGTTGAAAATGGACACCCATAATTGAAAGCGTTCTTAAGAATTTTGTCATTTCATATTATGTAGAAAGAGAAATGCAATGCGTCACTCTATATGAAATCGATCTGCGTATTCTACATGCTATTCTGAAGTAAGCTCTTTATTTAATGTACGGAGATAAATTGTTCTACTCCCACTGCATATGTCAAGTGATATTGTTTAGCTCTTATTTCATTTATCACTTTTCAAATATTGCACGGCAGTATCCACTGAATGCTCGTCTTCACACACAGTTTGATCTATATATAGATCACAACCACTATGTCTCCAAATTCACAAACGAACGCTCTTTTCCACTATGCCATTGTCTCCTATGTGATAATAACAATGATAGGCTAATAGTCCGACTATAAAAGTATAAATAGTTTATGGTCGAAGGTATATGTGAAAAGAAAAGTAATACTTATGATTCAGAAGAGAGATGTGAAGAATAAAACCAAGGGTAAAATCCTTGTGATTTCTTATCATGTGACAAAATATTTTAGGATATAGGTGATCGTGTATTTATATAATACCCTCTCTTTTGTTGCTGTCCTTTTTCTCTGTCATTTAACTTCTCTCTTTGTCCCTGTTCTGTTAAGGATCCAAACTGATTAAAGTTGAGACTGAAAATCCCTTCATTTTTTCCTGTGTTTGTTAAATGCTGTTGAAAATTTTGCCTCATTAAGTTAAGTGCTATACGTGATACACCCTTCTGGCGATCATGTCCCGAAAGAAACATGACTGACTGGCCAGAAGATTATCTCGCAGGAGATTGCTATTGCTTTCTCCAGTAGACTGCTTGCTAGCCAATGCTATAGAACCCAATCTGTCCTCTTATTTGACTTATAATTATAGGGAAGAAACGTATTAATACCTTTCCCAAGCGTATTTGTGCGTAAGTGAATGCAAGGAATTTGAACTAGGCACCTTGAATTGTCGTTCCGAGTCGATATCCACTGCACGACAATGCACATCCTCATTATGTATCGCAAATATTCCAAATGATTTTAAGTAAAATCATTTTTGTGGCTACTAAATGCTTCATATTTTCCCGTGATATAGAAAGCCATCGCTAGTGCTTCGTTTCTTCTTCATACATATATTTATATATAATAGTATTTGAAGTTAAAAGAACACAAAAGCATTTGAAAATTAAAATGGTTATAATATTCGAAAGGTTATCAGAGATTTAAAGTGAATAATTAAGGCTATAAAAAACGTATAGCTGATAGAATAAGCGTCTTTATAAAGCAAAGATAGATAGTAAAAAAGGGGTTAAACAGACTGATTAAGCAAAATACTGAAGAAAAGAAAGAATTGCAAGAAATGTGTCTAGATAGAAAATATGTAAAGTTAAATAAAGAAATATAGAAACGCGAGTAACAGAAAGAATTGTTGAACTTTGAGATTAGCAAGTTCGATAAGATGGAGAGACAATAGCAGAAGTATAATAGAGAAAGAAGACATCAGTGTAAGCAACGTTCTTTTAGTAAGAATGATGGACGCATTAACAAAGATAGATATCGTGCAGATAAATCCAGTGACACCAAGATGAGGTGATCAAGATAAACTGAGAGGATTGAAAAGTAATGACGCAGCAGACAATCGAATACATCTAAAAAGCTACAACCAATAGAAGAGCAAGGGACGGGCTAGCACAAAAGGAAAAGCCATTCAAATATTGAAATAGAAGGTATAGCGTAATTACTAAACGAACTGCCTAAATATAAATCAAAATCACGAATAAAGTAGCAATTTACAAATCGTAGATCCTTCTTCTTCTAAGTGCCCTCTCCCTTCAGGACGTAGAAGATCATGGCTTTCCACGTCTCCATATCCCTTATGGCTCTTAGCACGCCTTTTCCAGTTACACCATGCAATCCCTCGTTCCATCCTTCAGCTGATCAGGTTCTTCAAATATGTTATCCGCTGCTTTCCCCTGTCTCCTTTTCCCTCTATCGGGCCTGTTAGTATCAGGTTCTCCAAGCCCTCCTTCCTCATTGCATTTCCCAGGAATTTCAGAAGTCTCCTTTCAGTATTAATTTCCTTTTCGCTTCCTTTCGCTTGCATCATTTCAAATTTTTCCCTCATCTTTGATGATATTGTCCAACATTCACGACCATGTTGAAGGACGGACAGCACGTAGCAATCCAGTACTCTCTTACTTATTTCTAGCGAAATTTTCCTGTTTCTCAACTTCTGGAATGCTTCCTTTGCCATGCCAATTCGCCTTCGGATCTCTGTATCTTCATTTTCCGTCTTCTGTTATAACACTTCCAAGGTATTTATATTTTTGTACCTGCTTGATTCTAGTATCTCCGACCTGTATGTGGCATATTGGGCTGCCCTTTTTTCTGATGACCATATTTATTTGAAAAAAGGGCAATAATACAAATGTGGAAAATACGTAGAAGAAAAGAAGACAAATGAAATTATTTAACTACTGCATGAAGAAGTTATACCAAAACCTGATATATATAGCATCATCAGTCTCCTCATTATCATTAGTAAAATTGTTGCGGCTATAATCAGTCGATGAGCAAAAGATAAAACAACCTTTTGAACAAGAAGAAATACTGGTTTGAATCATTGCGATCAACTGCTGATATTCTACCATTATTCACAGAATTAGTGTATATTTTGACTACAAATACTAAGCAAGGACCATAACATTAAATATTTTGAAGGTCCTTGACAAGGTGTGATCCATAGATTTGCTGCTGAAGCTCTGAAGCTAAGGAATCACTTATAGGGTTTTCTCAGTTATAAAGTCCTTCCTAACAAAAAGGTCGCTGAACATATTTTTTACCAGCCAGTCCTCTGGAAACTTAGCAATTAACGTAGACGTTATCCAGAGGTCACTTCTAAGACAAAACTTGATTTTTCTTTCAAAAATGAACTTCTAAGGATATACTAAGATTATTTGTGAATATCTAAAATATGGTGGCACCTGCAAAACTTTTTATGATCAGAGATTGGCAGCACATTTTTATTCAGAAGAGTTCTAAAAATGTTTTTAATCGTTTCACCCCAAGTAAGGAGGTACCTCCACTGATGCGCAAGGGGCTACATAAGAGTAAAAGTTTAAGAGAGTAAAGAGAAAGACGAACCAGTTAGAGGGTGTCTCAAAGAAATGAGAACACAGGCGTAAAGACAATTGCGAAGGTAGAGAGAAAGAAAAAGAGCAAGATATAAAGGGTGATGCATAGAAAAATGGAGTCAGTGGATAAGAGGGTATTGACATTACATTTGATTTTCTGGAGATTGTAACCATCAGGAAAGCAAGAATATAAAAGAAAGTTCCACAGCCTGAAAGTGGGAGAAAAGAAGCTGCTGGAGTGAAATTGCCTTCTTCATTTGGTTGATCTAACTGTAAATGTGTGGTATCTTTTTGTCACGCTGGTTGCACGAGTAAATTCTTGTGGCAGGGGTACCAGTGACTTAAATTCATCAGAGCAGAAGCCATGAAAATATTTATAGATTAGACAGAGGGAAGCAACGTCCGGCCGGTGAGAAAGTGGCTGATGTCGTGCCATCATGTCGGGAACTATCACATTACAGATTCTCCTTTGGAGCCTATCGAGAACACTGAGATGAACAGTAGAGGCGCTTGACCATATTTGTCAGTAGTATTATATGCATAGACGGATGGTTTATTTGTATATGTGCAAGGTGGATTCAGGCGGAAAAAACCTCCAGGCCGGACACAGTGACCCAACCTTCCTAGCAGGCATTACTGGAAAAACTGTCTGCTTCCAGTCAAAGTTTCGAAAACCAAATTAGTTTACAACGTCAACGAACGGAATCCAGACTACCACCGGTAACGATCAATAGATGTCCTCCCCGAGAATCTCCCTATCTTGAGAGACTTTTGTTTCTTAAACTCACTCCCGACCTGAAGTGAAACTTACATACGACCCATCGCTAAAAATGTAGGAAACATGTTAAGTTTCTTGTACTGTCCAAGTAAAGACCTGATTCCCTGTGTTATCTTTTACTTTTAAAAAATCCAAACCAGGCCTAAATTGGAGAGCAATTGTTATATTTAGACAAGAGATTCCCAATTCTTCTTTTCAATCTCGATGAAATTCAAAATCATCGAATTTTGGAGGGCGATTAATTAATTTCTACCCTCCAAACTCTCTCTCTCTCTTTCTCTCTTTCTCTCTCTCTCTCTCTCTCTCTCTCTCTCTCTCTCTCTCTCTCTCTATCACACACACACACAATCGGGAGGTGTTAAGCTACTCTCTGCTCTAATTCCATGAAAAATGCTCGGACAAATTGAATTCCTTGATTCCGCTAGTGCTAACTAACAAGACCCGGACCCGACACGGCACTCACATTGTAACAACTCACTCACATGCACTCTGGATTCCATTGGTACGAAGTAAGTTCATTTCTTTACAGATTCTTCCCACGAACGCCAAGTTCCGATGTCCCCAATCTTAATATGTTAAAATCTAAGGTTAATATTCCTCTTCCTATCCTATCTGCATAAAATCTTTCTTACTTTAACCTATTATCTCGAGTGACTTTTGGGCTTTAGACAGCGTGAACCTCACTGTAAAGAAAGAGATGAATTTTGAAGGAAGAAGATGAAAAAGAACAGATAAAATAGAGATAACGCAGAATAAAATGAGAAGTAAAGAGGACGAAGATAAATGAAAATAATAATAAGAGTAGGATTAAAAAGATAGGAAAATAAACAAAAATAAGCACATAAAGCTTATGTGGAATATGACATTCTCGTCTTCTTAAGCGCCTGATGCAGAATGGCTCTGAAATTACATTTCTGCTCTGGAGTGATACATTGGCATACGTATATTGTCAATGCAGAACAGGCAAAGTAGAGAAGTAGCAAGACCTGCTCTAACAAACCGGAGAAATGTATCAAGCAAGAGGTCAACTTGTCCATTTTTATCTAGAAAACAACGTCAAAAATTTCTGCATTTCCAGATGCTTTTCTGATACTTGGCTTTGGAAGGACTCGTATTAAGCCATACATTGGAAGATATAACAGCGAATAGGAGCTGAGATATTAACTTCATCGGTCAGCTGTGGAAGAGGATTTAATAATTATGATAAAAATTACGTGACAATTTTCCGACATGCTATATTAATGAAAGAAATGCAGACCAACCACTCTGTTAAGAATTATATTAAATTTGCCATGCTAGATTAGATTTAACCAAAAATTAGAAATGAAAACTAGAACAATAACAGCATCAGTTTTTTAACTTAGAGCTCAAGACTTAGTCAAGAAAGGGATGAATAGATACATTCTTGCAATATGAAGATAGCAACAAAAAAACGTCCATTTGGACACTGTTCGGATATTAAAGAGGACATTATCCATCAATTATTATATATATATAACTTCTCTGAAGATCCGTTAAGTGAAACCTTGGTAGGGTCGTTGGCTCATTAGACTAACTATTTACTTTGTTTGCTCTACTTGCGTATTGAGCTCTTTTTTGTTTAGGTTACTCGTCTCTAGTATTTTTATTTGGGCTACGTACTTTGGCTAATGTTCAAGTGCTTAGCTCGTTCTTTTTTATCACCATTTTTTCTTCCGCGTATGTACTTGGAGGGTTTTTTTAAACGAGTATAGCGATAAGTTTACATCATCTATCTATCTATCTTTTTATATATATATATATATATATATATATATATATATATATATATATATATATATATTACCCTCACACTTGCTTGTCACCTCACCTGTGTGTAAAGTTTTAGAAAAGCGGTAAGAAATACGATTGACCTTACACACTGGTGAGGCCTATATGATTGAATCAAGTATAGCAAATGAATGGAGAATATTTCGCTTGTTTAATATGTTCATGTCTCTGCATGTTCAGTTCTTTTTTGTAGGAATTGAGAACTTTTTAAATTAACAACTACTAGTAACGTTATATATATATATATATATATATATATATATATATGTGTGTGTGTGTGTGTGTGTGTGTGTGTGTGTGTGTGTGTGTGTGTGTGAAATAAGATGATTTTCCTAATAGTCCACAAACTTAAAAATGAACTTCATATTATAAACCCCGGAAATTATTTTTTAAAACTCTATCATGACTGTATAAACGTTAAAAGCCGGTGAAAACGTAATTGTAATTCAAAATAAACAATTCTTAAATAATTAATATAGTTTTAGTTGAACATATATTCGGTTATCTATATAACTACATTTCTTGTATACACTTTTCCACTTATCCAACCAAATTACATATCCTTAACCAAATTTAGTTAACTTAAGCTTCAGATCTTTTCACGTCGCACTCCAGAAACAACATATATCTGAAGTCATTAGAGAAATAATAAAAATATTTTGGTAGCGTAACGATTACTGGTGTGAAAATCCTTATCAGCAAACTGAGTATAAATTTCAAACTGGTTAGTTGTGTTTGTCTTGCTCAAATGTTATTGACTAAAGAGAAGTATATATGGGATTTCCATCACTAACAATCTGTCAAGGAAAATTAATAATTCTAAAACCTCGGAAAAGATGATGGGAAATCTTATGGTAAGATAACACAAATGCACAAATGAAACCTGCCAAACTATAAATAAGCAGCAGTTTCTGCCTTGTAAAAAGAGGCCTATTCCAGCAGATAGTTTTGTCAGTCGGGCTAATAATCACTCGCTGGTGATATTCTCATGTTGTATCTTTTTGTACAAGTGTTCTTTTTAAATAAATTTGTTTACCTCGATTCTGTCTTCATGTCTTTATTTTTGCCTCTAACCAGGAACAACAATTTGGTCACAAGGGTCTTAAGAACCATTGAAGACCTCAAAGAAATACCGCGTGAAAATTGTCAATATTGTTTCAACATGGAACACACAGAACCCTTTTTTGCGCCACACATTGTTTCTATTTCAACAGTACTTGGCAATCCAGAAAAAATATTTATATATTCGTCACACATTGTTCTAAGCAATAGTACTTGCTAATTCAGTAAAGGAAACCAAACGAAAAAAGTGCAACTAGCTTACACTAAACTTGAATAAAAGCCGATACCTTACGAGATTACAAGTTTTTCGAGAGAAAAAAACTCGTGATTTTTCTGAGTGAGTAAGAAATTAAAGTTATTTTTTATTCATTTCAGTTAATTTTTTATTCGGTTATAAAAAGCTTTTTTTAGTAATTGTATTTGGTTTAATTCTAAAAAAGAAACGGCCAAACATAGACGAATTTAAATCCGCCATACTCGAAATTTCTTAAGTTCCAACTTGAACAATACACAAAGAGGAACAATTTGACATGCTAAAGTAAGCTGAAAAAGAACAGCTAGAATTTCAAAAGCAACCAGAAATTGGACATCAAAATTCTGAAGAAAGTCTACTTCAGAATCAACAACAGACATAAACTTGTTTGAACTGGCAAACAGGGTAGAAATGAAAACAAAAATGCATTCTCACAAATCACGATCTAGGGCGCAATAGCTATTTTTATATATATTCTGGACGAGTATATAACTTGTGCCTCCTATTTTGGGAGATTCTAGTATTTATAAGCCATAAATTGCATAAATTGGTCGAACTCTAAAAAAATCCGCTTTCCTATTCGAAAACTGGGCACTAGAGGACACAAGTTTGTGAGCTATATTTTATACCGTAAAACAAGCGAACTGACATTTACCGAAGCTATTAAACTTTTTACAGAGACATTTAGTCCTAAAATTTCACTTTTTCATAAGAGTTGGAAGTGTATGAATTTAAACAGAAATAATAGTGAAGATTACACTATATACCCGTCGTCCATGAACAAGCATTATGACGATTTCAAATAGTCAGAATTAAGTGCGAGTAATTATAAGTGTCTGATATTTTTCAAGAACTCGTTTCAGCTAAAGATGCTGAAATTAGATGTAGAGTTCTAAATAAATTAGAAAATAAGCCAAGCTTTACACTCTAGCAAATAGCGGAAAACTATCAAAGATTCATAAGCGTACGCCAAGATTTTAAAAGTATATCAAGGAATCTGGCATAGCTAGCATAGAAAAATGCACCAAAAGTGAAAATGCTTTAATTCTCCGTCTAAATCAAAACAACAAAAAAAACCCAAGACATCTTGATCCCTAACCCGTGTTATAGTTGTGGGTCTCTACATTGGTATAAGGACTACCCTTACCGTAATAATAAGGGCCTAAATTCTAGTCTTGTCTGGCATAAGATCTCACATTGTCCAGCAAGAGAAAACGCTAATAGCTGCGTAAAAAGCACAAAGTCAGATGAACAACATGGGTTAAACATTAGGAAATGCGTGCAAGTATACATTCCCCACAAAAATGTTCAACTACATCTAGATTCTGGTTCAGATTTAACATTCATAAATCCACACAATCGGAAACAGCTGTAAAAACCTAACTTGCTAAGAAATAATAAAATGGCCAGGTCCATGACAGGGGAGAAAATCAAGTTTGAGAAAGAATTAATCACAAATGTAACTTTTCAAGAAAGGGCATTAAAACCATAAACATCCGTATTAAAGAATACAGAAAATTCATTTGCCACCGACTGGATGGAAAATTTAAAATCTGGTACTATGTAAATAATTCATTTTTCCTAAAACTTGAAATCATGACTACTGACACAAATAATTTAATAAAAATTTTAAAGTAATTTTTTGGAAAAATTTTTCTGGGGCCTTGGTCGTTCTCATATGATGACAGCAAAACTCGAGTTAAAAATGATATCAACCAGGGTTAAAATAATATGCTCTTCGCATTTTTACTAAAAATAAATGAAGAACTCGACAGACGAGAAAGAACAGGTGTCTTGTGGAATGTTGTGTACAGTCAATGGCCTTCACCGACTATCTGTGTGATAAAGTCAAACGAGATCTGGGTTTGCGCTGACTTCTCGACGGAGTTTAATGCCGCATTTAAAGATTATCATTATTCTTTACCCTGACCGGAAATTTTCGCGAAAATAAATGTGGACTAAGAATGTTCTAAGTTGTTCTCTATCAACGCCCATCCTGTGTTGTACAAGTTGGAACGTCTACCATACGGTGTAAAGCTTGCGCCGGCAATTTTCTAACAAGTAATGGACACTATGTTAAGCGACCTTGACTTCTCGTTTGCACATTTGGATGACATATTGATAATCAATCAAAACATCGGAACATGTTCATAATGTCTACTTAATAATTCAGACATACAGGTACAAATTGAAAGAATCCAAATGCGATATTTTTATGGAGGATATTGAATACTTAGAACACATTATCGTAGTTATAAGACCAGATCCAGAACGGGCTACAGTAAACAATGATATGCCCGCTCCCGAAAATGTTTTTACGTGACAAAGTTTCTTAGGATTGGGAAACTATTACCAGGTGTTTGTACCAAATACGCAAAATTAACGTGCTCCGTTAATCGAACTTTTGAGAAAAAAACAAGAACCGGAGTGGACATATGAATGCCAAGAAGCATTCAACAAAGTAAAGGTAATTTTGACGTTAGGCTTCTTTCTCACCCACTATAACTCAGACCTGGATATTATAGTTTCCAGTGACGTCAGCTCGTTTAGCATTTGAGCATATAATATGCACGGGATTCCAGATTAATCTCACAAATAAATAGCTCTTGCGTCGAGAATGCTTATTCTGCAAAAACGAATTACTCACAAATTGAGGAGTCATTAGGGATTATTAATGAAGATTCACCGGTACATTCACGGTAGACTCTTTACATTGCAAACTGACCATAAACAGTTACTTACCATCTTCAGTTCTAGAAAATAGTATGTCTGTGCATACAGCAAATAGACTGCGAAGATGGGGAACAATCCTTTTAAATTATGACTTCAAAATGGAGTTTCTATCTTCTCAAAAACACTGTCATATCGAAACAGAGTGAACATTTTGTAGATACTGTGATTGCTTCTCTTCGAACAGAAGGTGAATTTAAAGCAATACAGTAAGTCTCCACCAAATCAAAGGTGAAGATCTAAACGATGTGTTTATCAGAGAAACTAAAGCCAAATTTTGTGAAAAGGACCAACAGACTTCAGATATTTTTCTTTATGTGACGAAGTAAGCGAGTCGTCATTCCCACAACATTACAAAAAAGATTTCTGAAAGATTTCCATGCTGGTTACCCAGGGATTATAAGGATGAAAAGCCTTATGCCCAGTTAAGTATACAGGCCGAACATGGATAAAGATATCGAAAGCATCGTAAAATCTTATAAAGGCTGTGCCTTCGCAGCTAAGCAACCGCCAATCAAATATAGTCCTTGGCCCACAATGGACCGACTATAGTTTCCGGTTCATGTAGATTTTTCAGAGCGACTAGACGGATTCTACTATCTGATAGTAGCAAATAGTTTTTCTGAGTGGCTCGATATTCTTAGATGTAAAAAATCCCACTACAGAAGTGAAAATCAATTTTCTATACGAACTCTTTGTCAGATTTGGAGTAGTCGATTTTTTAGTGTCAGATAATGGGTCACAAATTAAGTCCGGCGATTTAAAGGATTTTTGTGAGACCTTCCAATCATATTAAGATCGCTCCATATCATTTAAGGTTTAACGGACAAGCCGAGAGCTTTGTTGACACACTGAAAAGAGCTCTGAAGAAAGCTAGAGGCACACCCACAGAAAAAAGCCCTACAACAGTTTCTTCAGGTGAATATAATCACGTCCAACGACAGCACACCACATTCATTACCCCAGCTGAATTGATGTTGCGCGTAAAATCAGGTCAGTGTTCGACAAACTATTTCCCAAACAAACAAAAACTGAACGAAAAAACACGGTACCCACAAAACGCCAACTCGGTGAGAAATTTTTTCCGGGTGTTCCGCGATACTAAGCCTTTCTGGAAAATTGGTACAATTCACAAAAGAGTAGGAAATATAATTAAAGGTCCTCAGTTTACTTTCAAAAAAATTTAAAACAAATCAACGCCGTCACAAAAAAAAAAGGAAAATGACAGATTTTCTCGTCATTAATCTAAAAAGTAAAAATATTAAGTCTTCTGCGAAGTTGATACTTAGCAGGGGGATGTTATGGTAATCTACCCATGCACAAATGAACTTTTCCAAACTATAAATAAGCAAAAAGTTCTGCTTTGTAGAGAGAGGTCTGTTCCAGCAGATAGCTCTGACAGCCGGATCAATACAAAGAAGCTGGTAAGCTTTACATGTATCTGTTTGTACTACTGTTCTTAGTTAATATATTTAACTCTATTCCGTCTTTGTTTCTTTATTTCTTGCCCTAACTAGGCTACAACAAGAACTTAAACCACAGTTGTTACCAAAATGTTATGGCAATTAAGATAATAAAAAATACGCATAAAATATTCACGTGCTGATAGAAAAGAGAATGAGATCCAAATCTGACCACTCGCTGTCAACACTCTCTGTATGATGATAAATTCAGCGACAGCGGTCTGTTAATTTCCCGGTGTCAAAATTATTCCAGGCACTACCGATATTTAGTTATTACAAACACAATCCTCGAAATACGTAATAATGAACCCGTCCTGAATGAGATCGTATTAGATATCTCAAAGGCCTTTGACAAGTTGCGGTATAGGAATTCCCTACAGAAGTTTATCAGCTATAACATCTTTAACATCAATTTTCAAGTACTTTCTGTTGCACAACCCCACGAATGTCACCGTTAATGGCCTGTATCCTGAAGTCGGTTAAGGCTCTGTCTAAACTACGTTCTGCATTATATTAAAGAACAACAGACGAACATTCTCAGATCATTATTAAATATCTACGGTGAAGTTTTATGTATGCAACAACAATCGAGATGGATAAGGCCAGACTGTTGATCTCACATTTGATCGAATTCTAGCAGCTGAAAGGGAAAAATCTGGTCCGTAATATTTAATACACGTAAAAAAGAGCTGGTAAATATTCTATCATTACCGAAAATACCAAATGTTAAGAAATTAAAAGTTATATACTTAATGAATTTCCTTGCCTTGAATATCTGCTGTGAAACAATTTAATTCTAGACTTCATGTAGATTTCATATATATGTTATATCTGTAAAAATCGCAGGAAGAATAAATTATTTCCTTTCACTATTACAGATATAGCATAGCCGGAAGTGCAAGTTACTCTCTAAAAAGAGTCATATATTCTCATATCTGGGTCGGAGTTGTCCCATCTTCACTTCCCAGTGTTAAAGATTGTTTACACGGTCATGTCGACGATGGAATATTTTCCAGTAAACATCGTTTTTCTCATACAGACGAATCCCCAAAAGCTCATAATAACCCTATATAAAAATCGTTTGTAAATAGTCCTTCCCCATCAGTTGAACAATAGTCGAGATTTATCCCTTGTTTCTTGTTTAGGATTGGGTTTCAGGTTTTTTCTAAAGATTTCATTCTCTTTCGAAACTAATAACCCTTTGCGTCTTGTAACATTATTGTCTTGCTTGATGTGAAAGTATTACAAAAAAATGTTGAGACAAACTAAATCCCTTATTTTCACAAAATCAAACCTTTAATGCTAAAGCTAGTTACGCAACACAGTAAAGGGTGAATACTCTTCATTCTCTTCGATTCATTTGGTAAGACATTCTAATTATAAAGCTTCGCAAACACCTAATTTGTGGAATAGACTGCCGAGATTGTGCTTTGAGATCATTACAATCTTAATATCTTAAGATCTACAGTTGAAGATTATCTGCTGTACATACGCTAATAATTTGCACATTCTTTTATTCATAGGACCTCTTTCAGTGTTCCTCTATCTCGATTGATTGCTGGTGTTGGAAGGGGAACATTCATTAAAGATACATCGAGACATCTACCAAAAATAAGCGAACTAGCCACAGATGCTTAAATATTGTGAAATGTGCCATCAAGCAGTTATCCAAAGTTTTCTGCAGCAAATCATCCATTCCTAGCTATGCAAACATCTAACCAATATGCGTGATCTATTTTGCTTAGATTAGTGGTAATGATATCGTGATTTATTTGGGATGGTGTCGATTTCAGCGTCCTAACAGAAATGCATTATCGGAATATTGTGTACGTAAAACTTTTCCAAATGCAAAGTTTCTTCGAATGAATTATTATCAGCATAAAAATATTAGTATTTCGTTGGGTTAAATATTCACTTGTGACTGTCTGAGAGATATGCATTAATCTCATTTGAATTTATTTCTGAGATGAGAAATGTTCAATAATCTTGAATTATTTCGAAATTTTGTTCCAAATCAACAGATGAGAACAAAATTTTGAAATAAATACAAGATTAATACATTCATCTAACCTACCAAATATCTAATATTATACAGATTTGTTACCTAAATTCACAGCTTTTTTATAGCGAAACTTTGTGGGCCCTATACAGACACACTGATCATAATTGTTGTACTTCAATTAACTTTGCCGCATGGCGTTTCATCCTCTTACTAATAGATTTTAAAATGTACACATCTCATGCAGACATTTTCTGTAACTGTGTGTCATTATTTTTCATCATAATTTTTTCTCTGTTGACACCATAAAGGTTTTAAGACAAAATTGTTTTTTACTGCACTTTCAATATTAATTATTATTTTTCAAACAAAATCCCCTTCGATATTTCTCCTTAAGAGTTTTTTTGTCATTTTTGTTATTTTATGCATTGCCTATTGGAAATTTCCTCTTTTTATTGTATTCAGTCAATTACTGCTTTTGTCTGCATTATATTCAGTAAATTGTGTCACCGCAAACGTGTGAACTTGATTTTACTTAGTTTTATTTTTCTTTGCACACCTAATATATTTATTAGTTTTACATTCACATTAGAATATCAAATAAAAATTGTTTTACCATTTACTAATATTTTTTATAGTAAAAACATATGCACCGATAATTCAGCAAGATTCACATAGCTAAAACAAAAAAAGTACTTATTGAAAAGAATTACCACATTTTGTTTTTGCTTAAGCAAAAAATAGATACATAAGCATAAGATGAAAATAACATCAGAATATAACAGTTGCTAGTCTAGTCGGCATAGTAAGAAGCCATTTTTAATCATTGATTTGGGAAAGCGGTTTAATACCCCTGTCAGATTAGACATTCCTAAAAGAGTCGGATGTCATGCAGAATCTCCATGTGAATGTCTTAATCTGGTGAGGTTACTTATGATCATGATTTAAGTTCTTAAATTAATGTTTCTTTTTTAGCATCCAGCAGTGGTAGAAAACATATCTCTATCGCAGCCTATTCTATCTACGAATTCTTTACCTCTTATACTAAATGTAAATAACTGATACATTCACTGACGTATATGAAATGAAATGACTTGGGTCCGATTTTCATAGCAATAGATAGAGAAAACAGATTGTTTGTTTAAATACTTATTATCGCGGTTATACTCATGTATGTAATCAGTATAATGTGAACATTTATTATCAATATATTTGCTTTTGGATGGATGAAGAAAAGAGAGCTGCTTTTTATTAGATTCGTTATATGACAGGAAAAGCTTCTTCAACCCTTGCTCATCTTCTCAAATATGTTTGGATACGCCTAGAATATAGTCTACGAAGAACGTAAATAGATTGGAACTCATTTCCTTTTTGTAGTACTCAGAATGATTTTTGAAAGTTACCTTTTTGGTTCCTACCCGATATGTAAGACTTTGTGAACCAATATATATCCTCTATCAGACCTAGATGGAGTCAAAATTTGGAAGGCAGTGAATGAATATGAACAAGAAATCTCTCTTGTCCTGGAAATATCTACTTTAAACTCAAAATAACAGGGGCATAATTTCCTATTCATATGTGCAAATTCCTGTGTTGAATGATAACAATTATCATTGTACCCTTACCGAAAATGAAATCGAAAATGGGTCGTTATGAAGTTATCATCAAAGAAGGATACAAAATCTATTAGTATTTTCATCACAAGTAATCAAATCTAGATACTTTTGTACGTTATGGTCTTCAGAATTACATTTGACTTCCATAGTGCATTAATTCATGTTATAACCCACAGAATTGCGATGTGTTAATTATGATTCCTTCATGAAAAGGAGAAACTTTTTATGTTTTCATTTTCTTTCCTTTTAATATCTTTCGTATTGTTATTTCAATTTTTGTACTGAGTTTGTTATGAGGATGTCATTCATGTAGCATCTGTTAGTAGGATATATATAGTAACCTGATTGAAATTAGCTACATTACAGACTGATCGTATCTGCAGTTCTCTTCGACTGTAACCGTTAGTTATTTATTATAATAAGACTTACTGAGTAAAACCAGAATCAAATATAAAACGAAATCTATGCAGTAAATCTTGATAGTCATACACACTTGTTCGCAGTGTTTGAAGTCTTCACGAATATTTTGAGTTATTGAAAATTTATTTTCATCAGCTATCAAAAAGACTTTTAATATTAGACAAGGTGGTGGTTAATTATATGCAAAACAAGAAGGAATAATTTTAGTATATTATTTTTTAACGATATATATCTTTCCTCTAAATAATTCTGACTGCTCACTTATAAATCTGCAAGGCAATAATGCCACTAACTCAACATATTACTGGAAACGAAGGAAAATGAGAAACTAGGAGAAAGAACAATAAAATAACTGATTTCAGGAAGAAAGAAGATTGCTATCGATACTGGATTTAAATTTGTGATGGCTGCAGGTGGCAGAGATGTAAGAAACTTGAAGTGATTTATAGATGTTTAAGATGAGTAAAGAGAAACGATTAGCATAAAACTTACGATTACGGATAACTATTTCCTCAGTAAAATATTGATAACTATTAGCCGATCCATTGTTGCAAAATATTTAACGAAAAGAAAGACGCGTTGGTTAAAAAGTAACTTAAATCAAGATGCAAGGTCAGTATCGATGTCCTTAAAGAACACTCTTTGGATTTTGTAGAGAATATCGAGTTATATAGCAGGAGCAGTAAACCAGATACGGTAATATTATACTGTGCACGGACGAATGGTATATTTATAAATATGCAAAATTGATTCTGAATAGAAAAATTGCTACGAGAATATGAACAACCCTTTATTCTCTCCACCTGTCAAAAAAAAACTTGAGCCTAAAAATGTGCAACGATTAGCGCTTCTGAAAGTTGGCATCAGCTACGGCTGTGATGGACAAAAGGGTTATACATGAGAATTAAAAGAAAGCAGTTTTTTGGATACGTTAAAGTTTACATATATAGCATAACACAAATGACAGTGAATAAAAAATGCTTGATAGCTTTCTGGCTGACAATCAACTTCACTTTCTTTTAACCCACAAACATATTAAGGTAAAATCAATACTTCGTCGTATGAAGATACACATCATAAGAGCTGACTAGTTTGAAGTTGTTTTGATCATTAAATATTCATACCAAGTGATGACTGATTTCTGATACTATAAAATTAAGTAACGTAATAAAAAGTAATACAGTTCCCAACTAAATTTAAGAACACATGAAAACCATTTTCTTCCCAATTAGACCTAAATAGAAAATAATAATTTGTTTATATAAATAAACATGTATAAGAGTTCATATAAGGAATTAGAGATTATTATCCATATTTTGGTTGAAATCCACCGGTTTGAATGAGAAATATAAATTCGAAGTTGGTGCTTTTGTGATAAATACACATATTTGTAATAGTGTGTACATGCCTAGTCATATAATTATTGATATTAGCTTTTGTTCGAAATGGCATGAAAAAAAAACCCCTAAAGAAACGCCTACGTGTGTGCGAATGCATGTGTATTTGACTCCGCACACGTGATTCCAGTTGTCATTAAAATATAGAAACACCGAAGTTGAAATCTACTAATTTACAAGCACTCAGTCATGTACAATCCTAGTCAACTGATAATTAATTACATTGCATGCATACTAGAAACAAGCTACAATAACAAATTAATTTATATATGAAGGATTTAGAATTTTATTTGTGCTGAAACACTTACACAGATACACATATAGCCAAGAGTTGCTTCACATATTGCAAGCAATGTACAGACTTTCAGTTTTATATTCAGAAACTTTGCACACACCATTTATTTTTCATTGCTCGATAGAATGTTTATTTTTATATTATGAGAAAGAAAATTATATTAAGTCACGCAATCATATAATCAATGCATTTACGAGAAGTTTTCTCAAATACACTTTCAAACTGTTTTCAAACACTCCAATTGAATGACAAACAAATTTCGTCTGTGTTTCATTAGCTATAAACAAAGTAATTTCATTGACTGAAAAAAAATAGCAGATAGCCATATTTTAACTATGAGAATATGTTTCATTCATTAGAAATCTTGATAATATTCATAAGATTTCAAAGTCAATTAATAACTAACATAATGAAAACCTCTTTGGCTATAATGTTAATAACATTTAAATATAAGTTAATTAAAGTCATGCCCACAACACAATGCTACTTCCGATGTCTGTTTACCTTCCATTTTATGTCATTGATTACGTTTACTACGAGTGCGTGGGTTTTTGTTTAACGATTAAAAGTAAAGGCTTTCATTGAACACAACGCTAGAAACTGATATGGAGATGCATAAAAATCACAGCGACTGACACATCTACAACGAAAAAAATTACTGTATCTTGCGGCCAAAGCTAATAGATGCGCCAGGAGTAGCAGTATGGCCTTAGCCTACGAAACTATTACCCTTCCTGGTTGGCGGCTGATGAGGGCAGGGTGTCGCATATGCATATTCACACACTGTACGTAGAAAATCGACACAAACTTAAAAACTGGAAATTGGATAAGAATAGAAAATCGGATATCGCTAAATTTATTTTGAAAATAACTTGAAAGTACTTCAAGGTAAAATGGGAAGACTCATAAGCTTATAATATTAAAAGATCTCATGTTATTTATATAATATTGTTGTATGATTATAGAGAGAGAGAAACAGAGAATGAAAAATGTGTGATGGATAAATTGTTGTCAAAATTAAGGAAAACTGAATAAACAGGCATACTTACCAAACTTCTGACGACTTCAGAATCTCCTTCATATCATCTGGATTGTTTCCTTGCTTATGAATGCAGCCATAATACTTGCCCATAGTTCATCTCTGGTATGAGAAGTAGATATGCTGCACCGCACACATACAAGCCAAGGCGATTGCAGTCTGGAGAGTTAAATGACCATATCCAAGCGGTGATGTGCCCACAGAGATTGTTTGAAAACCAAGATTCTGTTCTCCTGCTTGTATAGCACTGTACAGAGTTCTGTTGCCACATTTAAGGTCTTCCCGCAGCTACACTCGTGACAAGAGCAGCACTACCTGCTCAAGTCACTTGATGTAGGCCTCCGGGTTGAGTATGAGACACTCTCTAACGAATTCAGGAGTTCATTTCTGATCAGAGTGAATTTGCCGTAATCACTATTAGACACCTCAAGCTCTTTTCCTCTACACTCTCTTTAGACTAACACACAAACACTCTGAAATGTTTGTATTGCAGCTTTCGGTGTGTATGTCAAGCAAATAATCTATCTAGTGGAGTTGTTTGCATCACGGTGCTTTTTTAGCATAGATGGTGCCCAACTGAACCTACTATAATGTTCAGTCGAGAAAATAAAAAGCAATCCATGTAAAAATATAAAGTGGTGTTAATTTACCTATATAAGGATATATAAATATATTGGTATCAATAGATATAGTTAGCTATAAATTGTGAAATATAGTTTGATATAGAGAGATAAGGATAGATAAAGATATACAGACATTTGAAAATTACCTAAACTATATTTCTCCCATTTTTTTTTTTTTTTTGGGCAGCTGATGCAAATACACTCTTGTCATTTTTTCTTTTGTTCGCGCTCCTCGACAACACAGTTTTCCCACTTTTAAAGCAGACTCTCAATCATCCAGCTTCTACATTCTGTTTGCTTGTTTGTCGCGTCGATCATTAATTTTCTAACCGAGCCGACAATTTTATCAATTTTCCTTGTGCGCAAGACGAAAAAGTAAATCGAAGTACGATTTTCACACTTCTTAGTCGATGTAAAGTAAAAGTATAAAATACAGAAGACTACATGACGCCGTAACTATCCATAGTATTATGTTGTGTGCGCAGTGAGTGTGGCGACGAAAATCAGACAGGAACATTTGATAGATGAGTCACCGAGAAAGCGTCGATGCTTTCTAATCTGAACGCTACTTTTTTTTTTCAATGCGAAATATCCTTGTCGCTCGTGATGTCAAATTCCAATTTCTTGAAAATAAAACGATTTGATTATTTGGACAGAAGGGTGAATATTATATTTTAAGCTTTCTTAGAAGCGGATGAAATTAGTGTCAACTCAGGAAAACGAAAATTAAATATCGGCTATGCAAATATGATTGTATTGTTTATACTTGTATTTCATGTTGCCCATTATATTTTGTAATTGTTATAGCACGAGAAATTAAATTATATTTTTAATTTCAGAAAGATACTCAGAAGTGTGTCTTTTCGTATTCCCAGGTATTCCTTCAGAAAGTTATAAGGCCGTATATTGTCTCCGCCGATTATTAAGCACAGTATAGTCTGAGAACTAGCTTTGTTTGACAAAGAGAAGGAACATTCTTAACTGAAAACTCGATAGCCATGGTGCTAACAACTCCTTAAATATGCTTCCTAACAAAAACCGTAAACGCTGTGCTCATCAATGGGTTTCTGCAGGCTTAAAATGGGGATACCTTTGTAATAGTACATAGTATCTTCTTATAGACATGCTTCAAAAGTACTATTGTGGATATTTAAGCAATTATAAAACTCATGCAAAAGAATTTACCACTACTATCTTTTTTTTTTTTTCATATTGGGAAAACGTACAATGTTCAAGCGTTACTTTAATATTTTTAATGTATTTATACTGTTTTCTTAATTTAATTATATTTGAAAGTTTTTTTCTTTCGTTTATTTTTAAGTCATTTCACCACATTTGTATTTCGCATTAATCTTCTTTTTGACTTAATGTTTTCATGTTTTTTCATTGTTTATCCCATTTTTGCCAGTTTCTGTCTTATTTTTTCTTCTTATCTCTTAATTCTGGATTTTAATTTTTCGTAATTAATTTAAATACATGCATAGTAGTTATACATACGTAATTAGAGCCTGACTGTCTTCGCGAAAATATGATTTTAAATATTATATCATTCAACCACGGCATGGTTTTAATATATTCTCAAGTTCGACATTGCGCAGCTTTCAAACTTCACCACAAATTAAGTTTTCAAACAAATTTTAGAAACATTATTTGCATTAATCGGACTAATGTCTACATCTATGTCGCCATTTTTACGACGTTTCGGTCGTTGTATGCTCCAGCCTTCTTCATGTGCTAGAAATTTCGAACCGAACCCTTCATTACAATCACTGGGGTATATCATCCTCATTCATTGTGTAAAGCCTCGATTGGAAGTCATGAGTTATCTCTCTCTAACCCTAAAAATTATTTATTCATCACTTCTGTAGCCTGGTATTAAATTCCCAACTCTTTGGGTCAAGTCACAGGAACTAACCAAAGTCTATATTAACTAGGCCATGTGTCTTTAAGGACAGATGGCAACAAAAATGAGGACATTAGTCCGAATAATTTAAATACTGTAATTACTACCTCATCTCAGAAATATAGACAAATAATAAATTTCCTTCAGTTTATAGAGTTTAATATGACCTCTCCTTAGCTAAATTTTGAAAAAAAAAAAAACAATTGTTTGAATTATGGTTCAGTAGATAAATAAGTTACATAAAAATATGTAAATCCGAAAAAGGAGAATAACTATGTAAGTACATTAGTGAGTGAGTGAGTGACAAAAATTAATAATAATAAATCTTATTCTGTATAACTTTATTCAGTTTAGTATTTTTGGATGTTTTTACAATATTTAAACTCTGGTGATATATTGTATAATTTTGTTAATCAAACTTTGCTTATCACTCATCAATTTACCAGAATTGATTATGAAAATTAATTATAAATAATCCATTTTTTATTATTTTTCTTAATCAATTGCGTATATTTTTATATTATATTTGAATGCTGTTTTATATGAAATTGATAACAATGCCTGGAAAAATAATGAATTACATAGAAAAATGCCCAATTGAAAAGTAATATTCTTAAGATTATGTTAAACCTGGAAGAGAAAAGTAAAGTTTATTTAACCAAGAAAAGTAAGGGAAAATATTTTCTAATGAAAGAAAATTAAAAGATTTTTTTACTTAAACAATTGCAGCTAAAATATCATTTGAGTGCACTATTTTTAGTAAAAAAATTCTAATTTTTTACTTTAATTATTATTTTATTGTTTGTGCATGTTCTAAAGTAAAAAGTAATATATATATATATATATATATATACAAATGAATAATAAACGAAGAAAATATTTGCAAACGTTCAAAAAATTAATTTAAAAATTTATATATATATATATATATATATATATATATATATATATATATATATAATTATGCACTAATCCCTTTTATTTTGCAAGTCGAATGAAATTTCTAAAAATAAGATTAAAATAACTGTTATCACCGTATAATATATCGCTACTCCAACAACGAGATATGTTTATTAAATTTAAATTACATCACGACCATTTTATTCTCAACACGTAATGATTGCCTTGTGCATGCCTTGCTATCAACTAGAGATTATATATGTGTGTGTGTGTGTGTGTTTGCGAGTGTGTGTGTGCCCGTTGTAACATTATATTTGTGCAAGTCTACGCTTGCAGACTTGTGTATACATATAAATGTGGAGTAAAGACGGTTGCGCTTGTGATATAATCATACATTATCCCACTCAGTAGTTCTGTGTGCATACTATTCTCTCTAATTATACGAAAACGTCTGTACCCACATCTGATTCTCTATGAATTATTTCCTCATTGTGTTGATCTCTACGTGGCCGAACGCCTTCAGAGCATTTCAGTTTAATTCTTACGAAGACTGACGGATGAAATATAGACATAGCGTGAAAGATTGAATGACCAATGCTCAAATCGCATGACCAGATCACACTAGTAATCAGCCTTCCAACCGATGTTCTCCCTCTCGCTCCATCGATCTCTACTTCTGATAAGTATCGTTTACTAAATAGCTATACATAGCACGCTGGTCTTTCTATCTCTCTTCTATCTTTTCAACAATTCGCTGTGTTCTATCTTGCAATCTCTTGTCTAATGTTGCACCCAGTACTCGTATATCACTGTGTAACAATACCTTTCTAATCATATTCGTGCAAACATTTCTCATATTTTTCAAGGCGCGAATATATCTGTCAGTTGAACAAAAATAAGCTTATCTCTTACTTTTTCATTTCACCATTATTCAAACATTTGTAACTTATATTTTTGAAAAAAATAATGCATGGATAGATTCCGGAGAGCTGTTCTTATCTTATTAGTCTGTCAGTATGAAATAGTGGTTCCTAGTTTATATCAATATTTGGTTTTCCGACGGAGTCTAGAATTATGAGCTGATAACACGAAACCGAAATGGTTCTGCTGAACTCTTCTTTCAGACTAAGTTTCATATGTTGCTTAAAAGTCTCAACTCAGAAATATTTTAACATTGCAAGATATTGCCTGATTAGCACGATTAGTGGATACTGTCTTTAATTATACATTAATTAAACTTGACAGCAAAAACAAATCTATCTCGCGCTCTTCAGAAGAGTCTCATGCTAAATTGGGCAAATTGCGTTCACATTTATATTGCTGGAAGACAATAGTTTTCAAAACTTCCGTACTAGCGTTACACAAGAATTATCAACATCAACAAACATCGAGAAACTTTTTTGTCAACTATCAGCGTGGCTGATACACATCTCCATTCGTCCGTGCATTGAATACTATGACCATATCTGAGAAAGATTCCTGCTACTCATCTCGAGTTTCTCGAGAAATTCCAAAGAAGGATCTAAAGTATAATAGGTCCTGACTTGGTATTTCAACTTCAGTTAATTTCCCACCGACGTGGCTTGGATTCCCTCTGTCATTTCTACAAATATTTTCATAAAAATTGCTGTAATGAGTTTTGTTCTGTTTTTTTTTTCACTTGATTAACAAATGTTTTCCTTATAAGGGAATGACTAATATTGCCATAAGAAGACCAGGCTTCAAATATATGTACAAAATATTTTCCATATTTAAAACTCACGAAACACACGTTGGTAGCCAACGGCACTGTCAGTTGCGGCTTTTCCAAAAAAAATTTGTGCTTCACATAGTTAAAGACACTACTGATTTAACCGCGAATCAAAAAATGTCACTCCTCGTATTTTTCTGTCAGCTGTTTTTTTAATAGATACGTGTGACAAACTGAAGCATGATGATTGTTTTCAAGAGTACATATGTAAGACAGGAGCAAGATTAGTTCAGCGCAAGAACGTTAGACATTTCTGATGGTTCCTATATTAGTTTACCATATAAACGCGGAAGTCCAAGAAAAAGTGTTGAGTTCAGCGTCGTTTCTGAATCCCTACAATACTGCATAAAAAGATATCAGCGAAAAAGATAATTTCTTTTTGGTATTTGTTTTATGAAAACTGGTAGCGTGGATTCTAAGACTAACCTCACAGGAACACATATTGCACTTTGCTTCAACGTCCCGCTGCGGATGGTCTAAGACATTCTCTTGGGTGTTGGAGGCATATCGATGTTACAGAATTCTTTTGTTGAATTCGCGCTGTTTTGGACCTATACTCAAAAGCCAGACAAAGCCAATCAATCAAGTTGAGAGTAAACCATTCTACCAGTCACTCTGGCCAATCTTTGATTATACTTGAAATAACCTTGACATTCTGTTATATTAGATCTCTTTTTTTTATTTTTCAAAATGCACTGTACTGTATATTATGACCATATCTATTTCTGCATTTTTTAGGTTAACAAGTTTATGGAGGCAAAATAGATTAATTATAGATGAAAATAATAATGCAAAGAACTCTTTAAAAGAGAAGAAATGCAAATTCCCATATCAAATGGCAGGCATAGTTGATTACTGACAGAACGTCCAAAGTACAAATGGTTGCAACTTTACAAAATAGAACAATGCCTAAATAAATCTATGGAAGTTTATAGGGAATTTAATTTGCTTTTAAATTAATTCACTTTTTAAGATTCCCCATTTCTTCAGATGCAACAAGAGACGCAAAATACTTTTCAATCATTTAACTTGTTATGCTTCCATTATGTGTTTTAATCATGTTTATTTTATTTTGGATTCAAGGTGCGACGGACTGAAGACATATAGAAAGAAATTCTAGTTAAAAAGTCAATGGTCAGTTCTGTCGGTACTGTATATTGTATATCATTGCTATACATGATTGTAACTTACTTTTTATCTCTCGCTATGTCTTCAAAACCAGAGCCATGTGGTATAACAACAAATAAACCTTTACAGAAATGCATAACAATATAAAACATGACAACTATCATTCCAGCAAATTAATAGCATAAATACACCACTACCGGATTCTACCGGGTGTTGGCATCCTCTATATCACACAAAATAGATTTCTCGAGTTGGGTTATTTAATTAAAGTTATTCTAGGGTCGTGTCATTTTTTATGCTACCTGTTAAAAGAATAAAAATGCAATTGTTCAAAACATCACATGTGCGTATTATATTTTTCTTTTATGTTCTTTTTGTTTGGTCCGTCTACACAAAGTAGCATGGATATTTTGGAATTTCTTTTCGTTTGCACTTTGGCAAACCGACAGAACTGACCATTGACTTTTTAACTAGAATTTCTTTCTATATGTCTTCAGTCCGTCGCGTACCTGCGATCTGATTTGGAATTCCGACTCTCCACTATGTCCGCAGCAAATGATTGTTTTCAAAGTTCTACTGCTCATATTACTTAAAACTAAATTGACTCATTTTTGCTATAAACTGCAGGATATAGTTTCGTTTAAAACATTCATGTGGGATCGTTAATAAAATCATTTATATTTCTTCCTAATCCTTTCCTCCATACTATATGTGAACTTCTTTTTAGCACTTGTTACCCAGTTTTCCACCTTCCTATTAAATGTTTTATATTTCACTATTTTTTTTTCATTTCCGTAAATACTGCTATGAATGTGCGTTGTGGTGCAGTGGATATTGACTCGGAACGACAACTCGGGGAGCCGAGTTCAAATTCCACTTGAATTCCCTGCATTCATTTACGCACAAATACCCTTGGGAAAGATATTAATCTATCAATTCCCTCCAGTGATGGGTTAAATAATAGGTCAGGTTGGGTTCTATATCCTTGGCTGGCAACCAGTCTACCGCAGAAAGCAATGGCAAACTACTGCAAGATAATCTTCTGCCCAGTCCGTCATGTCTCTTTCGAGATATGATCGTCCAAAGCGTGTATCACGTATGGCACTTAACCGACTAAAAACTGCTTTGGTGAAAGTTCGACTGAATCGGATTCGCTGCAAATATCATACACCCGCATCTGTGGGGATCGTCTACTCTTCTTTGCCCTTGTTCTGAACCTATACCTATTGCTGCGATTACTACTACTATGGTGTTTTCAGAAATTTCATACTTGGTGTTGTTATCCTAACACCTATCAAAATTCTGCGCCATTTTAGTAGCTCCAAATCCTCATTAATATTTGAACATTATAAACTATTTATATTCCTACTGTTACTTTACGTCATATAGTTTTCTCCTGCCCTTCTTTGACGTATCACATTATAGCATTCAATCGTTGGAATATCTGATTCCTCTTCTGAATCGTCTCGTTGGCGTTTCTGTTTATTTTCTAGCTACTTCGTGACCTGTGCAGTTCTCAGATACGTTAGAAATTATCGGGGATGCTGGGGTTGCTTCTCGTAGCTACATTTTATCAGTAGAATATATTAATTTCTCAATATTCGCCTTAAATACCGAGCTAATTAACTGATCCTTAATCTTATAAAATAATGGAGAGGTCTTCTCGAATACTACATAATACAGCCTTCCATATATCTAATGTTTTCAAGAACAGACTAAGTCTCCCACCTTTAAATTTACAGCGTTATTTGAAATTTTTGAAATTTTTTCTCTCGTTTTCTTGCTTTCTTCAAATTACACCTAACTTTTATTAATGCGTGGAGTTGTTCCTGAAGCGTAATGTCGTGGTGCTTATCTGCATAATAAACGGTACATGGTTTTCAGATATCGTCCAGCAGCAGTGGCATCCCTATTTTAAAATAAGTAGTACGGTAAAATTTTTGTCGACTCGCTAACGTTAAACCTAATTTCCGTGAGCATCAGGTTAATATATAATTTCCAAGGTCTGTCATTATCACTTTTTTTATAAAATGTTGAACGTCGTCTTACAGAACCGTTCTACCTGACCGTTGCATTGTTAGTAGTAGAATTATGTTGTCAGGTGGTGTATATTTAAACCATCTAACATCTTTTATCCTCTGTACTGTTTTTATGTGCTAATAGTTGAATATAGGGATAAACTCTAAGGAATATTTAATCTACTAATATACGGGTGATCGTTCGAGCCTTCTTAATTTGTACTGCAAATGCCTCAGGATAGCATGAGCGCATATTAATAAAATGCAAATTGTAATGGTTTCCTGATAGGGTCTGTGTGCAATGTCCGAATATATCTAAGGATCTTTTAGAGAAAGTAAAAGGACGCATACCGTAATAATGCATACGGTATAGGAGTTTTCACAAATTTCTTGTTTGACAGGGTAGATACGTCCCTACAATTTCTACATGTCGAAACAGACATGTCCAGAAATATATCAGTTTGATTGTTTAAAATTCTTCCCCTTTCTAATGTGGCTATGATCATCATGGTACTACACAAGAACGCTTTTCCTAAGATGCGATGCGATGTAAAGCCTAACTATCGGTTCATGGTCTTGATGAGGTAAATAATACACTACTTTGTCCAACAAAATGTATTTTCTCTAACTTATTAGCCCTACCCTTATGAATTCTACGCTTAAGTCCTAAAATATATTTCTCCCCTGCTCTATAAAGATGTCTATGTCAGGTATTGTTGTTTGTTTTATTTGGGAGGGGTGTAACACTTCTCTGTAAGTAGCAGAGTGCCAGACCTCAAAATTATTGGAATTAATAGCACTAACTTTATCTGCTCTATCACTACTTTGATTTGCTTTATTAAATTTTTTAAAGTTGTTTCTATCGAGTGATATAGTAACTATGCGCGCATGTTATCCCTACCTTGTAATTACTCTGATTTGCAGTTGTAACCTTTTATACTCAAAGCCCACAGATAGATTTTCTTGTTCTGAATAAAAGAATTCAAAAGACACTGGAGAGGCATATTATCTGTGTTGATAGTGATAGTGAATTTCGCAGTATGTAAGTAGCCGTGGAGTTTGTATAAGGCGTAGTCGATGGCATAGACTTCTTTTTCAATAACTTACTCTTCTGCGTATCACTCAGCTTGTGAAATAGAAAGTATACAGGATCTTTCATTTCTCTTTTTATTTTTTCATCATGTATATGCTACGTTAAGCAAGCTCCGACTGCTAAGTCCGATGCATCGTATTATTGACAATGAGTAGCGGTATTCTGTCCGTCGCATCTGCTGTTACTACGGCACTTGCTACCAAAACGCCACATAGGTTACTAAGGAATCTTGGTTTTAATTGTTCAATTTCATAAGAGTTCGTTATCATATCATTAAGTTGTCCGACTTTTTCGATACCCGTATGCATGAACTGGGGCTTTAGCATTACTGAATGTGCTATTCTAGCTATGGACAAAATATACCTGTCTTTTTTTATGCGGCACACTCATCTCTTAAATGTAATGTTTTAAATCTAAATAAACTCTAGCCCCATTTTGCTGTAGTCAGTCAGTCCTAATATATTCATATTTAAGTTTTATACTATGTAAATATTATGTGGTGTTAGCTGACCGTCTTTCTAGTAATCGTGCCTGACCATCTATCTGTTAAGACAAACTGTTCTCTGTTTTTAGAAGTACATCTTTCAGGTTTAGTTTGCAGTAAGCTGTGAACTTTCCTATGTATAACTAATACATCTGATCCTGTGTACAGGGTGGGATTGGCAAACTGTCACAATTTTATATTTTTAAATTTACGACAGTTTTTGTCTCGATCGCACAACAAACTTCATTTTTTCGTTTCGCCATAATATCTGGAATCTTCAAACAATACTAAGTTCAGAGCAACAAACCAAAACTCATCCATAATTAATATTTTTTTAAGCAAAATCTTCTAACCCCAACAGTAAGATATTTTACTCCTAGGATAATATTATATAATCAGGAGTAATAATAATAATTACTGTAACCATATTTCACAATACTGAAATATTAATGTAAAATATATTTTCTTACATTGCGGTAGAGAATGAAGTCCCGAATGGATACCTGAAAATTGTTTGGGCTTTTGCTGGCTCCTGCCTTGAATTTTTGTATTCAAATATGTGTACGAGAGTAAATGATAGATTCGATATTACGCTTAAATTTTTTATGCCTTCTTAACAATGCATTTTTTTTTGTTATAATTAACACTGACATGAAGACTTTCCTAATATTTTTCTGTAATAATTGTGCAAGTTTTTCTGATCTAGATGTGTTAGAATATTTTCCATTAATTTTATTTTTACTCCACATGAGCTGTTTCATTAATACTTGAGATAAATTTTCAATAATGTACATCCGGTTTATCCATAAAGTTTATGAACACATGTCTAAATTAGTTCAACATGTAAATCTAAATTTGAAAATTTACCATTATCTTTTTCTAAGTAGAAATTATTTCTAACCAAATTTTCTGGTAAATATTTTTCTGGTTTTCTGGTAAATATGTTCTGTGTAATGATGTCCACACAAATAAGAGATTTTGCCTAAGCAAAATCTCTCATTTGCGTAAACATCATTGCACAATGTTACGAAAAGTTTTAACGATTATTGACTGTTTGTTCATACTTTTATTTGAAATGCATAATACTCAGTGAACCCCTTCATACAATTTACTGAAAATATTTACATTTAATCACGGACACTTGCAAAATATATATCTGAAAGGCGAGCAAGTACCGAGTAATCTATAAATTTAAGGTGATAAGGATTTTAAAACAAAAAACCTTCAAAATCACTTTAAAGGATAACAAAAACAGAAGATGGAAATTATTTAAATAAATATACTGATTAAATAAAATTTAAAATTACGTGAAATTAAAATGTACATATGACGCATTGGAATAAACAAAATCTCTTAGTTAACGAAGACGTCTGTTAATGTTGCAACAAAATCAGTGCATTCCTTCACTTGTTCTTCTCGATGACTGTAACTTCCAAAATTTCAATGAGATCAACATGTTACAGTTAATCCTGTCAGCAGCGGAATAATTAATACTTAAAATAACTTCAAATGTATAATAACAAATATTTAAAGGTTATTTTTATAAAAGAGAAAATATATTTTTTCAAATTATTTGAGGAGCAGCGTAAGACTTTAATATTTTAGCTTATTTAAATACAGATGGATCGGAAATATTTAAATTTGAGGTGGAAGCTACATTAGCTAAAATGAATAGAAACAAAGTAGCAGGACCAGAGGGCATTGTAATAGAGTCTCCGGGAGCCTTATACCATTTCGGCGTAGACAAAATTACGGAAATATTAAATGAAATCCTCAACAGTGGCGATATAATGGAAGACTTAAACAGATCGATTTTCATAGCACAGCCTAAGAAGCCAGGAGAAAGTGAATGTTAACTCTACGGAACAATCAGCTTAATGAATCACATAATCTGAATTCTAATGAATAGAGTACGCAGTAGAATCAGGCCAGAGTAAAGACAAGAATAGTCCGGTTTCGTAAAGTACGCTACAAAAATTTGATAGGGATGTTCGGTAACTTTAACATATTCACGAAAGACAGTGTAATCAAAACCATGTACCAGAAGCAAACCGCTTGCATATGGACAGAAAACGAGTTCAGCAGATAGAAAGGAGTGTAAGACAAGAATGTTTTACCAGATCTATTTAACCTATACAGCAAAGCAATTCTGAGAGCTCTAGAAGTTATGCCAGGATTCGTCATCTGCGGCCACAATTTAAATGATATAAGAAATGCAAATGATACAGTGCTGATAGCTGACAGGCAAATGAAGCTACATTAACTCCTACAGAAGCGATCTAAAGGAATTGGAAAGAAAGGAATAGATATCTACTACAAGAAAATTTAACACGTGGTCAGCTTTAAAATATTAGCATAAAAGGCCAACTATAGACCGGGATAATAAAATCAAGCAGATAAGGAAATTTGAATACCTGGGAATTGTTCTAACAGAAGACAGAATGTGCAACACTGAGATCTGAAGGCGTATTGGCAGGGCAATGAAGCATTCCTAGAAGTTAAGAGAGAAGAGTATTGGGAGGCAGGCAAATTCTGGTGTAAACAAAGATGATAGTACTAGATTGTTATGTGATATCTGTCTTTTAATATGGCAGCAACTGCTAAAAGAATTTTATCATGGGTGAAGAAAAATACTTGAAGAAACTAAAATGTGGTTCTATAGAAGGATGCTGAGGATAGCATTATGAAATATGAAAGATTCGACAATGTTATGAAGACGATAGAAACAAAAATGAAACGTATACATATCAGGAAAAGAGAGCTGAATTTTCTGGTGCATGTATTGAGGAAGGATTGGGTTGAAGAATTTGATACTCACATCCTTTCCATGATTACCCTTGCATCATGTTCTTTTTCCTTGACTCTCCACTCTCATGCAGATCTCTTCACACCTGTATACACATCTTGTTCTTACTCTCTGACTCCGATGTAAATTGTTTCTCTTTCTCATCTCACCTGTTCTGTAACCCCCTAAGAACCAGTGGCAGTTCTGATTTGCTTGTGGTGAAAGGATTAAAAACATATGTGCTTACAAATAAAATTTTGATAAAATATCATCTTTATGATAAATCATTGATCAATAAATCATGATCAGATAAATTGTACTGAGACGTACAAGTAAAGTTAATGCAGGTAGAAGTAAGACACTATTGGCATGAGAGCTATTTATGCAGGCATATTTCATATTTCATAGTTTAATGACCAAATTTACATCTACACTTGCATTTTCTTACAATGAACGCACGTTTGTATACGTGAACATATGAATTATTACAAACATTATGGCTATTTCGATGTACTCACAAAGTTACAAAACCACCGTCATTAATATATATACTACAGTAATCCGTGGTACACATAACTGACTATGATTACCTGTTCCATGAGCGCTAGTGTGCATAGTTATCAGGTCTAATGATGGTTAGTCGTGGTTAGTCATGTGTACACTGGCATAATATAAATGATCAAAATTCAAGTTTACCCAGACGGAATATTTCGGAATTAGAATTTTCTTTTACCTTTTCTTCCTTTACCGTTCCCCCTCCTCTCTAGACTGCTCCCTTTTAGAAAGCATTTCTGACAATATAGATAAGGCTACTTCCTTCCACCCATTCACTCACATATTTGTATCCGAAGATTTTAACCCCCATCATGCTGAGTGGCTTAAAGACTCTGTTATTGATTCAGCCTGCATCCACGCCATGAACATTGCAATTTCCCAATCCCTTACGCAAATAGTGGAATTCGCCACACGCTTTCCCAGTATTCCCTTTGGCCTCTCCACTAGATCTATGCTTTGCCTCTGCACATGAATCCTGCCAAGTCTCGCATCTTTGCCCTCTCGGCAACTCCGACCATGCTGTTGTCTCTCTTAATATTTCTCACCACTCTCAGTCACCCCAGGAACCCCATACCTATATAAACTCCTACTGCTAGCAAAAGATTGACTGGGACGCCTTTCGCGATTTCCTATGCGACGTCTCTTGGAAAAAGTGTTCAAACTCCCAGTTGATGACTGCGTCTCTGAGATTTCTTCTTGGGTGAAAGCTGGTATTGATGCCTACATACATACCAGTTTGGTCTCAAATATCATTCATTAACTTGTTTCTCTCCTTCCTGTTCGGCCGCGATTGCCCACATGAACCAATACTTCCCACTTTTTCGGAGACATGCATCTGACCACAATAGGCGCCTATTCACGTCTGATCGTAATGAGTGCAAGAGGATCTTGAATGACGCATAGCAAACGGGTGCTGAATAACAGCAAATCCTCTATTACTCGCTCAATCAAGGAATTTGAGGTCCCTACAGCATCAGCGCACAAGGCCGAATGCTTTGCTAGCAGATACTCATCCAACCCTACATTTGACTCATCTGGAGTACCCGCACCCGACTTCCCTATTATAACTGAGGCTAAAATGAACGATGTATACATTAACCCGAAAGTAGTATCTCAAGTAATATCAAAACATGACCCGCATAAGGTAAGCGGTGGTGATGGGATCCCTGTGATTATCCTTAAGTAATGTGCGCCTCTCTTCTGTCCTCTCTAAACTGTATAACTACTGCCTTTCTGCTTCTTGTTATCCTGAACGCTGGAAGTCCTCTTCTGTCGTTCCTGTATTTAAGAACTCTGGTGAACCGTCGGACTCATTCAGCTATCGCCCTATCAGCCTTCTACCAATTTACCAATTTTCGGGAAAGTGTTCGATGCCATTATTAATGCTGAAATAGTTCAACAACTTACTGCCCATAAACTCTTTTCTGACAGGCAGTATGGCTTCCGCTTTGCCAGGTCAACGGTCGACAGGCTAACGACTGTCACGGAGTACATGTTTCAGGCTCTTGTGGTGTCTGGCGAGGCTCGTGCTGTTTTTCTGGATATCTTCAAGTCATTTAACCGGGTTTGGCACGCTGGCCTTCTATGCAAGCTACGGGATTAGGGTATTACCGGCACGCTTGCTTGATCTGATCCAATCTTTTCTATATAACCGTATAATGAAGGTCGTCTTGAATGAGCATGCCACCACATCCTACTGTAAAAACGCTGGTGTAACTCAGGGCTCTATCCTAGGCCCGACGCTCATCGTTATTTTCATAGATGATCTCCCAGATACATCAAGTGCGAAGTAGGCATCTATGCAGATGACACCACAATTTACTCCCGCATCAGTAACAAATGGTGGACAAACATAACCGCGCTGCTGATTTTGAGAGGGATCTACATTCTGTGGTGGATTGTGTTAAGAAGTGGCTTATAAATTTTGATGCGTCTAAGACCAAACTGTTGTCTATCAATCATCACAGGCAACTTCTCCTGCCTCCCATAAGCATGGACCAAGCGAGTCTGCCCCAGAGCAATAATTGCGTCTCCTCGGCCTTACCCTCTCTTCCAATCTCAAGCGTAACCATTACATTGAGTCAATAGCTAAATCCAATGCTAGGAGGGTTGGGTCACTGTGTCGGAGGAGGATGTTTTTCTGCCTGAATTCATCCTGTATATATACAAATCAACCATTCGTTCGTGCATTGATTCCTGCTGTCATATTTGGTCAGGCGCCTCTGGTGTTCATCTCAGTGTTCTTGACAAGCTCCAAAAGAGAATCTGTAATTTGATAGGTACCGACATGATGGCACGACTCCAGCCACTTCCCCAGCGACGGGATGTGGATTCCCTCTGTCTGTTCTAAAAATACTTTCATGGCTTCTTCTCCAACGAACTCAAGTCACTGGTGCCCCTACAACAGGTGTTTACTCGGGCAACCAGACTGGCAACTTGGTGTCACTCATTCACAGTTAGATAATTCAAATGCAATGGACAATTCAACTTTCAGCTTCTTTTCTCGCACCTCCCACCTGTGGAACTCGCTTCCATATTCTTGCTTTCCTGACGGCTACAACCTCCAGGAATTTAATGCAATGTCACGACTCATCTCTTAACTTTTTGACTCTAATTCTTTCTACACCACCCTGTATATCCTTTTCTTTCTTTCCATCTTTGCAACTGCCATCTCACCTGCATTCCCAGCCTTCTCTTGGTCCTTTCTAACTGGTTCGTCTTTCGCTTTACTCTCCTCCTATATAATCTTTTTACTCTTATGTAGCCCCCTGCACATCAGTGGCGTTATATAGCAAATATATGTGTATAGATGTATTCTACATATCTATATATAGATGTATATATAAATATGTATGTATTCCATATGACACATACATACAATATAGCATATATATATATATATATATATATATATAACATATACAGAGCTTATATATAAAATGTATATATAACATATGAATATATTTAACTTATATATATATATATATATATATATATATATATATATATATATATATATAATGCTGGATGAGTGTAAATGTGAGAATGTTTTTAAGACAGTTTTTGCAATGACAATGAGCCCTATGAAGAGATATAAAATTACTCATAATAAAACAAATACATTAGTTTACCTATTTTTGACCTATCTTTTGCAGAACTGCATCCAATTTACACATTAAATAACTAATTCTACTGAAAGTTGGACTTACTTAGGTGACACTTGGTTGAACATATTTATATATATATATATAGAGAGAGAGAGAGAGAGAGAGAGAGTGAGAGTGAGAGAGAGCGAATGAGAAAATATATATTCATAGCAATACAGGGAGAGAGATGGTAAAAGATTAAACACGTACAAAGATAAAAAATTGTTTAAGGTCATCTTTTACATCTGTTTGATGTAAGAACGTCACTAACAGAATGGTGATATCATCTCGCAAAATGAAAGAGAAAATTTAATAAGGATTTGGACAATAAATTTTACAAACGTGACTTCAAGCACCAAAAGTATAATGATCTTTCTAGGTAAATATTTAAGATAATTTCTCTTTGAGGATGATTGGAACACAAAGATTATGACATAATTTCGTATTCAATAGAAATAGATCTTAGCCGTAAATAAAACTTTAAATATATTCATGAAATTTCAAAAACATTTTCGTATAGATCATAACTTTGAGAGAAAAGAAAGACCTACTGAGTGTAAAATGAACAAAATATAAAAACAAATAAAAAATAAAACAAGCAAGCAAACCGAAGCGAAATATTTTAAATTTATTTTCTTTATAAATAATGTAGTTTAACTTCTCGAGAAATAATTGTAACAGATCATTTTATTTCATATTATGTCAAAAATTCTTTTTACGTACATTGAAACAGTGTTGCACCGTATGCAATTCGAAAAACAAATATAATGTTCATGTAAGATTAAGCATACAGAGTAAAATCATCTACAAAGAAAATATAAAAAAGTAATTTAAGATAATTCAATACGTAAATTAATCCGCTTATATATATATATATATATATACATATATATATATATATATATATATATATATTGTTGTAGTGCAGCTGACACCCCTATAAAGCTCTCAAAGATGGAATGCTCTTTGGGTCGAAATAGTTATAGAAATAAATGTTAATATCAGTCAGGAATTTGAATCTCTATTGACAGTTTGAAGGGAACGATTACGTTTGTCACCCGTTCACCTTGTCAGACTCCCTGCCTTCGGGCGGAGAGAAACCCAGACGAAGGGTAGAGACTCGTCTGGGGAAAAGCAGACAGGAAGTTTAAGGATTCGGTGTTCCCAGTTAAATGGCCTTGTGCCGCACCTCCACCGTGCATGCTTTTGCCCACGTGGAAACCCGTAACTAATTCGAACGGTCATTGACTATCTGAGTGGAACCACTGTTTTCGTCGTTCCATTTATCGGTCTCTTTCGGACGCAGAGGAACCTAGAACAAATTTCGCCCAATTTAAAATCTCGTCTGCTGAAAAGCAGAAATAAAATTAAGTCAGAGTCTTCTGAGTCGATTTTTCACACGTTAATTGGCCGTGTGCTGCATCTACCTTTGAATTGTAAATACGTGGAGCGGTCGTAAATATTAGTTTTGGGGTAGACTTCTATAACAAATTTGATCAGTACTATAAATTTATAGAAATAATATAGTGAAAATTGTATTTGTCATCTGCAGTTCTTTATCTTCTGCATCAGGAAAAATATATTTTGGCCTCAATACCAATATTACAACTCCATCCTACTTTAACGTCATGACCATAACATTTCTTTCATTTCTTGCAGGTGAGTTTGCCATTTTCTCGCCATAAAGAAGGTAAGCGCTTTTTCATCTAATTTAATTCAAAGTTAATGTTAGTTAAACTAGAGATAAACTAAAATGACTTATTAAATATGAAACTTTAATGGTTGTCAATTATATTTCTAACGAAAGAACCTGGAGTACTGTCTTTTCAGAATATACTAAAAGACAATTTTTCTGCTTGAAATATGTTTTAAACTGAATGTTATATTACACTATTGGTGTGTTTTCACATTTGATGTTATTCAGAGCAGAAATATTAAAACCATTTTGTTCGACTTTTTATTCGATTAATTGAATACAGTCTGTCATTTGATGGCTATTCGTGAGAAAGACTTAGGAAATCATGTCTTTATGGTGACATGTCTAACTACGTAGAAAATATTCTCACAGTAGGTTGCAATTATTTCTGTGGTAGACTGGTTCCCACACGAGGCTATAAATCCCAATTTGTTCTGCTATTCAGCTTATAAGTGGAGAAAGAACAGATAGATTAATATCTTTCTAAGCTTATTTGTGCGTAAATTATAAAGCGAATTGGATTTGAATTCAAACTCGACTTTCCGATTTCTCATTCGGAGCAGATGTCCATTACACCACAAGACACACTTAAACATAATTGAATACAATAAATCAAATTTGCCTCCCAATTAAAACATATATTCTTTTATATCCTCCAATGCTACTCCTTTCTTAGCGTATTGTCATATTTGTGTATCCTTGTAGTTAGTGAATTATCATTTCATCAATGGATCCCGGCTTGGAATGACACTATGATCGTTGATTGAGAAAGTGATTTCTTCATAATTGTCCAACGACAAATATCAACAGCAAGTCAGATATTGCAATCTCATCAAGAAACAATAATTTAATTGCACTCAGCATAATTTATATTATAGACTAGATTTTGAATGATGAAGAGATATCTCTGCATGTACAGGTGGCTACTTCAAATATTAGCTATTTACCATAGCAGATGGACAAGCTTAAAAGGAATAAACAACCGTTATACAAATATATATATATATATATATATATATATGTTCGTATATATATATATATATATATATATGTTCGTATATATATATATATATATATATATATATATATATATATATATATGTTCGTATGTGTATATATGTCTGTGTGTTTATATAAATTTGTATAAGTAAGGAATCCTAAAGCATGTTAAATATACATATATATAATAACCAGCTTACAACCATACACAATTCTGAAATAAAATTATATTTCGGGTGATATCGTATTATCATCGAAACATTTTATATAAAGTATTGATTTTTATCTTGACATTTATAGCCATCTTATTCAATCCACCCCATCCACTATATATACACATTTTTTATAAACTTAAATAACTCCCTTTTTCATGCTGCTGTTCGGAGTCTACAATCGATGTCATGATGTAAAATGAAACTATATAGACCTTGCAAATTTCGCCGCAAATATTTGATTACATCGGTTCTTAACACCGCAGAGTATTGATAATATCATGCATTTCATTATATTATATATTTTCCAAATTCATGTGCACTTGATGTTTCACTGCTATATAGTTTAAAATATTTTAATCTTAAGAAATATATATATATATATATATATATATATATATATATATGGAGACAGTTGTAGATTGAAAACTTATGAACCCCAGTTTTAACAATAAATTATTCATAAGATTACACTGTTGACATGAAAAAGTGCACTTGCATGCTAATTATGCATAATAAGTCGTATTGATTTATATTCTCATACTGGTATCCTATGATGCTATGGTCGAAGATCTCCTTAGGCGCATATAAACATTAAATGCTTACATGGTAAAACATTAGTTGCATCAATAAATGGCCTATATCTAATATTCCAAACAAAAGAATCATCCTTAATCATACGCAAATGGACAATTCTTAATGGTAAAATTCATAAAGACATGATTTTAAGAATAAAGATAACAGAACGTTTAAATGTGTGTCACTATCGTCTACGTCTACTGTATCTAGTCACAATCGTAAAAGAGATTTCTATCCACAGTGAAGAACAAATGTCACTTCAGATATCATGTGTGTTTCCTAATTACATCAATTCTTGTACATTTGAATCATCAAATCTTTCGCAAAATATGCGCAATTTCAACATGGGAAATTTCGCTGAAAGCCAAAGCAGACATTCGCGAAGATAATACAATACTTCCTGGTGGCTTTCACATCAGTAATTTCGTCATGTAAATGTCTCCTTATTTACCAGTTTATAGCAATATGGATTCGTTATAAATAATATTAGTGTTTGACAGGCTAGGGCTGAATGGATAATGAAATTGGCTGAAATATACTGACTTATGAATAAAAACGAGAGTTTGCACGACATGTTAGGCGAGCATTATATTAGCTGTGAGAAGAAAGTGAATATCTCAAAGAGGACCAGGTTTATGGTGAAAAATTATATTTACTATCAAAATTCAATCAAGGACCATGTGCACACAATAATATAGAAGCCGACGTTAAAATCAATGTATAATAAAAGTGACTTTTTAAAAATGAATATAGTTTATTTCAAAAAGGTTTTAGGTAATTCCAAATGTTGTATAAGAGACCGAAATTTTTATAGAAGTATAACAAGGTTGTAAACCGATAGATGAAATACTTTTACTATTTAAAAACAGTTTATTTGTAATTGCAAAATTTCCATGAGAGAAACTTTTATAGTTTAAAAAATTTAAATGGAACATCAAAATGCGCAAAAAAATTTAAAGTAACACGTCAACTTTTGACGAACCGCAATATCAACTCATTTAAAGACAAACATGCTTATATATATATATATATATATATGTGTGTGTGTGTGTGTGTGTGTGTGTGTGTGTGTGTGTGTGTGTGTGTCTAATCCAATTTACAATTCTATTCTGCTAATATATATCCATGTTACTAACAGCAAATTTGTACGATAATATAGTTTAGAATCCTGCAATAAAAGCTCAGTTACTTTCATCTAAACCTACATTGTCTTCTAAATTATTTTGGTGAACTGTTTTATAGAGCGCTCGACCTCTATTCAAATCATCAATACTATGTACATACAAAATTTAAAATATCATTTGAGAGGTCACATTTGATGTACGTCTTCAAACAAATTTACAAGTATATTTTGCATTTTAAATTAATGGTGAATTTTTTTTTCATAAACATTAACAAATACTATATTTTTGTGCTGACTAATAACAAGTATACATGTAGCGACTTTTTGTGTTTGTTTTTATCCAGCAAATATTTTCGTATTTTTTACAAAGTTTTCTGTGATTTAATTTCAACTTTTTAAATTTGTACGCAACGCTCAAAAATTTCATTTTACACACTTCCGGTTATGTTTTCTGATCAGTTATTCATCTAAAATGAAAAGATATATAGCAATATATATATATAATTATATATTCACAATATGATGGAAATGATAACATCTCACTAAAATGTGACACTCTAAAAATCTCTTAAAAACTGATAATTTAAATTAAGTTTCAGACGATATAAAACATATACTGACAATGCATATATATATATATATATGTGTGTGTGTGTGTGTGTGTGTATGTGTGTAAGTATATATATTGCAAGAATTCTAAAAATTGATCACTACATTAAAATTGCTTATCTATTTCCTTAGTTTATCTTTTCATGTCTGTAAATGTGTATGTATATGTATGTGTACATGTAGGCATATAGGTATAGATGTGTATGTATATGCATTTAATTTTATTTAAGTTCATATTGCAGTTTTTGATGTTCATGGATTTTCTCTGGTAAAAAAATAATTCCTGCTTCCCGTATTGTATTCATTTTTATGCTTTGTCGGTTTAGGGATTTTTTTTAACCTAACATATGTGCTGATTTCTTAAATTCGCACAAAGGAATAAGAAAGATATACACCCAGTGATCGTAATAAAGGGTACCGTTTGAAATTTCTAGCACCTGTATAAGGCCGTAGCGTACAAAGACTGAAACGGCGTTAAAACGGCAACAACGATGTGGACAATAGTCCGAAAAATGTAAATAGTGTAAATGGTACAGGGATGTTGAAGAAAGAATATAACTATACCGGGAAAGCAAAAAAAAGTATTCCAAAAACGGGAGAAGCGAGAATAGAAACCGTTAGATTAGAAGAGTTTACAACTATTTCAACGGTGAAATGATGCCAAAATTATTTGTACAAAGAAACATGGAAAACAGTTTGTCAGAGCAATTGCCATAAAAATACACGTATAAAAGACAGAGGGAAGCTACGTCACCTTGGTGAATAAATGGCTGAATGTTGTCCGCCAAGTCAGAACTGATTATTTACGAATCCTCCCTTCGATATTGTCTTGAAAGATAAATAGCACGAGCACACCACTAGCTATGGCAACAGTATTAAATGCAAGGACGAATAGTAGAATTATAAATATCCAAATTGTATTCTAACGAGAAAAACTTCCTAGCTCGACTCAGTGACTCAACCTTCCTAGCAGTAAATGCATTAACTTAGAGCTACATATGCATTACATTATATTGTCAGTAGGAGTGACAGAGAAGAGTCACATCTTGTCAGTGAGAAAATGACTGGTGTTGATCCACTAAGTCGGGATCGTCTACATTGCAGATTCTTTTTTGTATTTTGTCGAGATCTAGAAAAATGAATATCAGGAACGCCCGACCAGATATGACAGCAGTATTCAATGTATAGGCGGATGGTAGATATGAATATGCGCATGATGAAGTCAGACGAGAAAAACTTCTTCGCTTAACCTTCCTAACAGTAGATTTAACTATTAGTTCATATTTAGTTGTTTCACTTGAGAGTGTGGGGCCGAGAAGATGCGATGTATTACTTTCAGGGAAACTAGCGTGATCCATGCTGATTGATTGGAATAGGAAATACTGTTCGTGGTGGTTAAAGGAAAGCAGATTCGTTTTTGGAAGCATTTAAATTAACGAACCTTTTCTTACACAAATCCACCACTGTCTGGAGGTCCTTTTCAAGAGCATCAGCAAGGTTTGCTTTGTCATCGGCAAATTTCTTATTGATGCGGGACAAATGGTGATGTTATCAGCGTAAATGCCTACTCGGGATCTGATTACATCAGGGAGATAATTAATGAAAATCAGGAAAAATCGTAGAACCTAGAAAATTGCATTGAGGGACACCCGCGTTCGCATGTACGATGTGTAAATATGCTCGTTCAGTACAACTTTCATTACACGATTAGATAGGAACGATTTCATTGAGTCAAACAGACATCCAGATACACCCTGTAGCTTGCGCAGAAGGTCAGCGTACCAGAGTCTGTTAAATGTTTCGGAAATATCCAGGGTAAAATATCAAGTTTCGTCGTTTTTATCAAGAGCCTGCTATATGATGGTCGTTAGCATGTAAGTGATAGACTCAGTAAAGCGGAAGCCATCTGTCTGTGAACAGGCAGTAGGTTATTAGATATTTCACCAAAAAGCATTGATGATGGCCTCCGAACACTTTGCTAAAAATCGGTAAGAGACGGATAAGGCGATAATTGGATGGGTATGAGAGTTTTCCGGAGTTCTTCAAATAGGAACCACAGAAGAGGACTTAAAGAAGAGAGACAATAATTGTAAAGTTTGAAGATGACAGACAAGATTTCAGGGGTACATTTCTTTAAGACGATGACTGGATTTCTGTCACCACTGCTCGTCTTATATGGGTCAAGTTTTGAATTTATTTTAGAGATCAGCGGTGACGTAAAGTAAACTTTACTCAGTTAAGCCTCACTTCTTGGTGGGAATTAGGGTGCGGATACTCTAGATGAATTAAGTCAGGAGTTGAATAAGTACATGCCTTGTCCGCTGTAGCTGTGAGGACTTCAAATTTATTCATTAGAGGCGGGATGGAAGATTTGCTGCTGCTTAGCACATTTTTGCAGAATCTCCATCAGTCTTTCGGGCCGAACCTGTGGACTGCTTTACAGTGCTTCATTGGCTCAGCAAACAGCAGCTTAGCGTCATTGAGGATCCTCTTGCACTACGCTCAGAGGCAAAAAGCGCCTATTATGGCCACATGTGTGGCTCCGATAAAGCCGAAAAAAGTGATTCCTGTAAGCTATGGTTGTGGTTTTATACAGAACTGAAAGGATCGATAGACTCACACAGGCGCAGTCTTCAGCGGGGAGGCTATACATTTTTTCCAATTAATGTCGCACATGGTATTTAAGAGCGCCCTTTGATAGCAGTAACAGATTCTGCTAGTCGAAGTTTCCTGGGGGGAAAGGTGGGGGAAAGAATTATTAACGGAAACTATAACATAATCAGAGTTACTGAGAGGACAGAGTTGCATGGCACAGCAGGAGTCAGGAATTGAAGTGTAGCAGAGAATCTTGTCCTTCAAGCATACTAGCGAAAGACTGAGTGATTGCAAAATTCATGGTATAGATGCCAGCAAGATCAGTGATAGTTTTTCAGCAACTTGGCATAGTTGGAATTAGCGTCACCGAACACAAATAGGTTGGTGAATGCGTAAGACGCATATACGTATCTATATTATCAGAGATAGTGTCCAGCAAGGAACAGTTTGGAGAGGATGGGAAGCGACGGAGAAAGAAAATATAGCTATGTTTACTAGAACGAGACAGAGACACATAAATCAGTGGTCAAAAGATTCAAGACAAGCCTCCATTGCAATAGGGAGATGTTTTGCATGTGGGCGCTAAAAACCTTCTTAAAGAGGGGAAGGTAATCTGTAAACGGGAAATCAGCCGATGGGATTGTGGGGTTCAGGTTAGTTTCGCAGAGACCTAGGATATCTGGGGACCTTTCATGGAAGGAAAATTCCATACTACAAAAGTATGTTGGTGAAGGAAATGTTGAGAGGCTAAGGTGATTTTTGTGAGGCTGTTTTAGCTTTGTATTTTTTAGTTCTGGGTATTCATTTGTTATTTTTGGTAAAGAGAAGCTTCTAGTAGTGACAGCGTGTAGGAAGAGCACTGAGCAGAGTGCCGCATAGTGTGGCCTCAGGGTCATCACTTACAGAGAACTTACAGGGGCAACTATTCATGCGCGTTGAAGAACCCTGATATTACGCAACTGTTGATCAGAGCAGCGACTCAAAACGCTACGCAAGAATTAGGGTTCCTAAATACCAATCGAAAGCTGCAACCAGAAAACTGCTAACCTGATAAACTAAGTATGAAGAGCCATTACCGCTGTTCACATAAATTATAGAGAAGTTGCAATAGCTTCACTATTGAGGCCTAATGATTGAAAAAAATGAGTAGGCTGGGAACCTCCTCCTCCTCAACAGGAAAGAAAGAGGAGGCTCTGAACCAGGTGATTTCACCACGATTTGGAGAATTGCAGTTCCGACATCTTAAAGAATTGTAGATAAAATAGGTAAGGTAATGGGAGGGGAATGTAAATATCAAGTAATTACCTAGTATAACTCTCATTAAACTCTCTCATCACAGAGGATATGCGTTGTGGTACAGTTGATATCGGCTCAGAACGAGAAATCAGGGAACGGAGATCGAATTCAAGTTGAATTCCTTGCATTCACTTACTCATAAATACCCTTGGTAAAGGTATTAATCCGTCTCTTTTCTCCAGTTATGTGTTAAATAACAAGACAGATTGGATTCGATAGCCTTGGCTAACAACAAGTCTACCACACAAGGTAATGGCAACTTACTGCGGGATAAACTTCTGTACAGTCAGTCATGTCTCTTTCGGGACATGATCGCCAAAGCGTGTATTACATATGGCACTTACCTGACTGACTGAATGGAAAAGGAAATGTAAATATCAAGTAAGTACTTATTATATGTTTCCCTAAACGTTCTTATCACAGAGGATGATGGTACGGGTTAGAATGCGTGGGTAAAATAATTTCGTGGTCAAGGAAACATTAAACAGAGCGAAATAGCCAAATTGAAAAAATCGTACATTTAAGCAATAACTATCGAAGACAAACTTTTTTCTGAAAGGTAAAGATTAGGAGAAAACATTTAAAAAAAAGAAAAGGAAGAAGCACATGGAGGAAAATTACATGGTGTCTAGTCAGATGTGAAAAGAAGAAAACAGCAAAATCCAGACCAAGATTAGTGAGCGTTGCTAGTAGAAAAAATACTTTCGGTTGTGGAATTATTGCTTGGAATTTAAAAATAAGTTTCAAAGATATTAAAATATTTACTTTACTTCTTCTTTTTGGTAAGTCACATCGACCAACTAAACATTGTAGAAAAATTATATATATATATATATATATATATATATATATATATATATATACGCACTCACACAGAAATGGGGTGTCAACACTGACAGAATCAGGGTTGGGTGGGTAAATTTTCGTGATTAAGGAAGAATTAAACAAGGTAAAAGAGTAAAATTGCAAAAGATTCGTACATTTAGGCAAGAACTATTGAATTTCTTTCTATTTTCTGAAAGGGAAAGATTAAGAAAAACCAAAAAAGAAAAAAGAGAAAGAAAACGCACCATCATTGTTTAAATCATAAATGGTGGCAATCTATGGCAAATTTGGGTTATACAGAAGAACTGACGTAAAAAAAGTGGTTGCTTGGTTGGTTGTTACTTTTGTTCAAACTGATTGGTTATTGAATGCCGGAATCTATTTTTGTAAGCAATTTTGTTTTTGAGATAATAATTGTTTTACTGATACAAGTTTTAGTAATTAACCCATATATGCCTGACCTCTATTTTCCTTTTTACAATATATATATATATATATATATATATTACTGCAGAACTCTTGAAATGTTTTGTACAATTTAATTTTTCTTTTTTTTTGCAACACGTTATTCTATTGTTCTCTGTTTCTTTTGACTTTAATTTGCCATCTATGTTTCCACCCATTACTTTTTGTTTTCATTCATCATTTCTTTTTATGATGCTTTTGCTTTTTTTCGCATCGCCAAGAAGATTGATAAATTATGAGCATTTCTCCGAGAAAAGCGTTTGTTTACACTCGGGAGGAACAATGTTGGATGATGTTTTTAAACGTCATGACATTTATGCTCTAAGAAGTGACACACTTTTTCATGTTTTCAGAATTTGTTTTGTTTACTCATAAAGTATTATTCCTGCGCATATATCTTCCTTCCTTTTATTGTTGGTAAATTTTTGCAGTATTTGTTTACTAAGTTATATGACGACATACAACATGGCTATATGTCTATGTTTCTCACTTATCACCTATAACCTTTAACAGCTCTTCGTTGGTTTTACACCGTTATGGCGACGGGAATTATTTTTTCTGTAGCATCCAACATAGCAATGGCTCCAGAAATTCAAGAGAATAACAGAGCGGTTATAAATATCATTTTTTCGGCATGAAAATGATCGAAAATGTTCTTTAAATAACAGAAAAAATTCAACAAATCTGATTTACCGTATGGAAGAGAAAAGAAAAACGATTATTAATTTCCTCACGAGTTTCCCATTGTTATCTTTTGAAAACTTCTTTATGTTCTTAGTTTTTTACTTAATATTCTACACAGCGTGGCTAAATTAAAAGTGAATTATGAAAAAATATAATGTAGTGTATATCTAGAATTCATTATTGCAATTGATTTTCTTATAGGCTTCTGTCACCAATGCGCCAATAGACTATCATAGTTATTTAATTTCGTTCATGTGGCGTTTGGGAAGAGTTTTAACAGAGGGATGAATGAGTAACAGTGAAATCAGGAGGCACACCAGAATCGTAAAATATCCATTCCAAACGCTAAGCAGAGTATAAAGAAGCAAAGAAATTTATTTAAAAACAAAGAAAAGAGTATTTAACTGTTACGTAATATTAGTTGTCATTTATAGCAATGTAATACTGGTCTGTCTTTTCACAAATAAAAAGACTTGAAGAAAAAAAATGTGGTTCAACAAAAAGATGCTGCTGATGACCATGGTTGGACCATGCGAACAACGACGAAAGCGTACTTAACAGGAAGCGACACTTTAAATTTCTAGAGAAAGAGGAATTGGACAATCTCTTAATCACAGGACAGATTGAAGGTAAATTTTCATGGCTTCTGCTCAGACGAACTTAAGTCACTGATGCCTTCTCAACAGGTGTTTACTCGTGCAACCAGACTGGCATCTGGGTCACACCCATTCACAGTCAGGTTAGCCAAATGCAGACGACAATTCTACTCCTGCAGCTTCTTCTCTCGCACTTCCCGCCTGTGGAACTCGCTCCCGTATTCTTGCTTTCCTGACGGCTACAACCTCCAGAAATTTAAATGCAAAGTCAATACTCTACTCACCACTGGACTCTAGCTCTCTCCCCACACCTGTATAACCCTCCCTTTCTGTCCAACTATGTATCTGTCATTGCACCTGCTTTCTCAGCTTTCTTTTGTTCCTTTCTAACTAGTTTGTACTCCTCACTCTTTTCTAATTAATCTTTTTACATTTATGTAGCCCCCTGCACATCAGTGGCGTTTCCACCTTGCTCGGGGTGAAATGATTAAAAAAAAAAGTGCAACAGAGAAAAAAAAACAACGCTTAACATATTTAATTCGCTTTCGTAATAAATGAATAACGGAACATGCTGACTAAAGACAAGACAAGACAAGATTAAATGATTGACGATGTTCTGAATGACATTATTAAAAGTGTCTTCTTGTAGATCAGCTTTATATAAATGTTGAAGGATCCATCTAGTTGCTTGGCCACAGTTTCCATATAATATATATGCATGCTGATTAGAACTTCGAGCATTTTCCTATTCAAATAAAAATATTTTCTATAGCTAAAAGTTATTGCGTCCAAGCTGACAATTGTTCGGTTTTTGAGAATGTGAAATTGCTTATTGGTAAACTACGCATTAATGAACTTTCAAGTCTTTTGTAAATGCGACTTTTGTATTAATTCTCATAGCGTTTGTACAGGACTGCTATTACAAAAAGGATGCAGGCCTTTCATGAGATAAACGCTTTACAATCCTCTTAATATCAGTCTCAGTCCGCGTTCTGCCATCTATTTGCACAAACTCATTAGGTAGATTACTGATGCGTTTTGACGTCCATGTTTCATCTGGGTATCAACTTCTCCAAGCCCGTATTTCCTTACGTTTTCCCAGAAATTATTATTCTAATTACAAGTTTCGTTGTTGTTCAGATTTTTCTTAAACTTTTTATACTGACTTGATTTTGGCTCGTATCTTTAATTAAACACCATATAGCATGTCTTCATATTTGTTAGCTTTGTCCCTTCGCTTTCCTTTACTAAATTAGTCATTAGATCTTGTGGTTTTCTTTTCTTTGCGTGCCATCAACTGAGTGCCATTTGCATATATTGTTCAAATTATTACAGCTAATAAATTCAAGTTCTCTTAGTAGTGTTGTAGTGTGCAGTTTGAATAAAACCTGCGATAAAACACATTCTTTTTGCGTACTTTCTCATTTCATTTTATAACCGTAAACATGTATTTTCTGATATTCTTTTGTAAATAAATGTTTTCCTAGCAATTCAAGGGTGAAATAATAAGAAATATTGTTCAATAGTCATTGCTACATGTAAAAGACTAGTCTGAAAATAAAAGAAAAGAAAAGAAAATTCAAAAAAATAAACGTAAAAAATGCCATGATAGTAATTTTGATTCAAAGTTAGTCGGAACTTTTTGATATTCTGCGAATTTGAATCATTTAGTTCTCTATAATTTATTGAAAATCATAAATCGAGTTTTCAGGGTAACGCTTTCGTTTTTTGACTATGTAAAGAGTTAGGCATGGATGTACGTTGTGGTACAATGGATATCGGCTTCGAACGAGAAATCGAGGAGCCGCGTTCGAATTCCAATTCAAATCTTTGCATTCACTTACTTGCATTCACTTATGCTCTACCCACCAGTTATGGGCTAAATAACAGGGCAGATCGGGTTCTATATCCTTGGCTGACAACCAGAAATTAATGGCAACCTACCGCGAGATTATCTTCTGCCCGGTCATTCATGTCTCGTTCGAGACATGATCTCCCAAACGTGTATCACGTATGGCACTTAAGTGACTGATTGATATGGGTAGTCGAAAGTACACTACGTGCAGGCATGGCGCTACTACTTCAGAAATATTTAAACTGTATACAACCGCTTTCCCAGATAAATGGCTAAAGTGTTTAGCGAGTGAACTAGTGAACTTTTTGAAGTATCACTTAACACTCAATAACAAAGAATTGCATCACATAGCAGAAGCTACACTACTTTTTGACATTCAACAGTAGCTACTAAAAGGGAGAGAATATGTAATATGTAATAGAAAATAAGGTCAATAAAGATATTGACATTCCATATCAATTCAAATAAAAGGTTAAGATAGAACATCACACTCGTTAACGGAAAGCGCGATGAACGCTATTAGACTTAGGAAACATTATCAAAACAATATTTTAAAGGAAAATTTTATAAGTTTCAACTATCAGGCTGCTAGGTCAATGAATGCCAAATGCTTTCTTATAACGAAACAGATAATATCATTGCCATAGAATAATAATAATAATAATAATAATAAGAAGAAGAAGAAGAAGAAGAGCCGAAAAAAAATATAACATCAGGAATGAAAATGACGTCTTATCAAATAAAGAAAAAATAAAGCAAAAAATCCAACTGAAGGCTCAAAGAATAAGACGCTATGAAAAAAGAGCAAAATTTTATAGACAAAACAAGATCTTTCAGACTGATACAAAGAGATTTTACAGGGAACTAGGTAAAAAAAGAATTGAAGTGACAGTACCCCCCAGAATGGAAGAAGTCACACAGTTCTGGGAAAAGATATGGGCTTGCCCTAAAGAACCTAGCAAGGAAGTACATTGGATTACGCAGGAGATAGAACGAATGAAGAATAAACCCGAACAGACATGGTCTGGAATTACAGAAGATGATGTTAAATTTGCACTAAAAAAAGCACACAATTGGAAAACTCCAGGTATAGATAAAATTCCTAACTTTTGGCTATATTATTTAAATGCAGCACATAAAAAAATAGCCAAAGAACTCCAAGAAATGGTTGACGATCCCACTAAAATTCCTGCATGGATGACAAAAGGAATTACATTTCTTCTACCCAAGAATGGTGACACAAACAACCCGAAAAACTACAGACCAATTACATGTTTTCCGACAACATATAAACTACTAACATCTATTTTAACAAAACAAACATATTTATTCTTAGAAAGAAATGACATGATACCGCTTGAACAAAAAGGGTGCAAACGTGGCTGTTATGGCTGTAAAGACCAATTGCTAATTAACAAAATGATCCTGGAAAACTGCTACAAGACAAAGAAAAATCTTAGTACTGCCTGGATAGACTACCGAAAGGCATTCGATAGTGTGCCACATGAATGGATTTTAAAGACTTTAAATATATACAAGATATCGCCCGTCATCATCAATTTCATCAAACAGTGCATGTCTATATGGAAAACAACCCTTTACCTCAATCATATAAATGGAACCTATAAGTCTGATGAAATAAACATCAAAAGAGGTATATTTCAAGGTGATTCTTTATCTCCCCTACTATTCTGCATATCATTAATAGCACTAACCAGTCAACTTAATAAGACAGAATGTGGTTATAAAATAGGCCAAAAGAAAATAAGCCATCTATTTTACATGGATGACTTAAAGTTATACGCTAAGAATGATAATGAGCTGGAAGGTCTTCTGCAAACTGTAAAATGCTTCAGCGAAGACATTGGAATGAAATTTAATTTGAATAAATGTGCTAAAGCTACAGTTTTACGTGGATCAATACAAGAAACATCCTCAATTAGCCTAGACCCTGCTGTAACAATAAAAGAATTGAAACCAGAAGAAGCTTATAAATACCTAGGTGTAAATGAGAGCGAAAACATTCACCATAAAAAAATGAAAGAAATAGTGCGTAAAGAGTACTATAAAAGGCTACGAATGATATTAAAAACTGAATTAAATTCACAGAATAGAGTTATGGCCATTAATAGCCTTGCAATCCCAGTTGTCCAATATAGCTTCAACATCTTAAACTGGACTCTAAACGACATCAGGCGAATGGATGCTAAAACAAGAAAGCTTCTTTCTAAGCATAGGATGCATCACCCAAAGGCTGATGTAGACCGTCTATACATACCCCGTAAAGAAGGTGGAAGGGGTCTTATTCAGCTGGAATTGTCATACAAGACAACAACTATTGGCTTACTAACATACATAGAAACAACAAAGGATTGGATGATACAATTAGTAAGGCAACATGAAGAAAGAAAGAAAAAATATTCAATAATAAAAGAAGGCAGTAAATACAAACAAGAATTACAGTTAGTAGATTCTGTAGAAAAGCAAAACAGTAGCCAAGAACCAACTATTGCGGCAAAAAATATGAAAATGAAAGCCAAAGATAAAGCTCTTGAAAAGATGAAACAGCGCTGGCAAGACAAACCTCTGCATGGCCAATATCCAGTACGTGCCAATAAATCCAATGTTGACAAAGTTAATACTCATCGATGGTTACGTGCATCTGGATTAAAGTCTGAAACTGAAGGATTTATACTTGCAGCACAAGACCAAAGTCTTTTCACGAGAAACTTTCAGGCAAATATTATGCATAATAATATGGATCCAAAATGCAGGTTTTGTGATAAACACCAAGAAACAATAGACCACCTAATCTCAGGCTGTTCTGTGCTTGCCCCAAACGAATATAAAAATCGCCACGATAGAGTTGGGCAATATTTACATTGGGCAATGTGCAAACATTATGGAAAAGCTGTAAACAAACACTGGTATGAACATCATCCAGCACCGGTTACAGAAATAGAAGATGTAACCATTCTATGGGATTACACCATCTACACAGACAGAAAAATTGAAGCAAACAGGCCAGACATTATTGTTAAAAACCAGAAGGAGAAAACTTGTCTATTAATTGATATGGCTTGTCCAGCGGATTGTAACATAGCAACCAAGGAATTTGAAAAACTGTCAAAATATAAAGACCTGGAAATTGAAATAGAAAAAATGTGGAAATTGAAAACAAGAGTTGTGCCAGTGATAGTAGGTGCACTTGGAATGATAAAAAATGGAACAAAACAACACATTGAAAGAATCCCTGGAAACCCCAGCTTAAGAGATATACAAAAAATTGTCTTATTAAGTACAGCCCACACACTAAGGAAAACGTTATCTATGTAATGCTGGGAATGATAGAGAAGATAGAAAAACATGAAATGGAGTCATAACAACACGCCACTACCTGCCTTAGGTCTCCCCGCAGACTTGGTTGGTAGTGAGACCAAAGCAGAAATCGAAATATGATGAAAAATGACATAATAATAATAATAATATATTCTTTTACACTGAGTTTAATTCTGATCAGACAAAATATATACATAAAAAGATATGTGGCGATATATCTGTCTGCATACTCAATCGCACCAACAGGTCAGATCGATTCCGATTTGGCAGCTCAGATACAGTCATTTTTTTCACCGGCGAAATGTGGCTTCCTTTTATCTTATCTACAAATACTTTCACGGCTTCGGCTCTGATTAACCCAGCTCACTGCTGCTCGTTATGTATGAATTTACTCGAGCCACTAGATTAGCAACTAGTTCTCACCGTTTCACAGTGACACCAATAAAATGTAACAACGACTTCTACTCCCACAGCTTCTTTTCTCGCACTTTCCGTCTTTAGAATTTCCTTCTGTTTACTTGCTTTCCCGACAACTACAATCTCCAAGGATTTAAATGTAAAGTCAATAGTCATCTCTTATTTCACTGGCTTGCATCCTCTCTCTCATGCTCTATTCTCCGTCCACTCCACTCTCATCAGATCGGTATTCTCATCCTTCTCTTACTCGCATGCTGACACCCACTATAACCTGTTCCACTTTCTCTCATAACTTTCCTCCTATGCGCACCAGTAGCAATAAACTACCTTACTTGGGGCGATATGAATATAAAAGAAAAATAATCGCACCTCAATGTTAACAAAATGCTATACAAATCTGAATTAAGTAACATTATTTTACGACACATCGAAAGTTACTACAATTTAACCATGGCATTTGCATCCTGATGATATTAATGCAAATGCTTAATAGGTTGGAAATCATTACACAATTTTCTTAACCCGTATTGGTTTATATTTCTTAGATGATGTAGTATATACAGTATTTACATTATTTGGACTATTGTCCTCATCTTTTTTTCCATTTGCACGACGTTTCTGCAATTATACACTCAGGCCCTCTACTGGTGCTAGGAAATTCGAACTCTCAAGGACATATCGCCCAGTGGATATAGACTTTGGTTAGTTCCTGACTTGAATCTTAGAGTTCTGAATTCAATACCAGGCTACAACAGTGGAGAACAAGTAACTTGCAAGGTTAGATGGAGATAACTCATGATTTCCGTCCGAGATTTACGCAAGAAATGAGGATGATATACCCCAGTGATTGTAATGAAAGGTTCCGTTTAAAATTTCTAGCACCTGAAGTACAAATGGCAACAAAGATGAGGACAATAGTCCGAATAATGTAAATACTGTTTCTTAACTCGATCTATATTCGTATTTAGTGTTCTTATGTTTAGCTCAGATATATTTTCATTACTGGAGTTGTGGGTTCATTTTTAAGCATCTGTGCTATTATTCATGTTCTGAATCTGCCTTATGTTCATATGACTGAGTGCTTTCCTAAAACAAGGTGATTTAAAAGTACCTCCGTGTCTTATGTATGAGTAGCCAACCAGAATTCCTGGTTTAAGACTCTGACACATCTTTTTTTTGTGGAGGGGAGGGGGTTAAAGTAATATATCTGCTATACCAAAACAAGACTTTGGATAACTTGAAGAGCGAATAAATGACGTTATGTCTTTCATAACACAAGTGTTCTTGGTGAAATCATTTTACGCGAATTCTGGCCGGCTCAAGAAGACGGCAAATAAAACTGGTGCTCATATCGAATGTTAAATAAAAGTTTATGCTAAACATTTTCCCCCTCATATTCATTTCTTGTAAAAATTATAATAAAAAGATAAATTAAAAGTATTTTAAAATAGGGAGTTACTTTACAATCACCCTCTGTGTGTGTGTGTGTGTGTGTGTGTGTGTGTGTGTGTGTGTGTGTGTGTGTGTGTGTGTGTGTGTGTGTTCATTTGTTTGTTTGTTTATCAATTGTGCATGCCAGACTACGTTTTTATATGGCCGCGATCGCTGTTGGTATATATATATATATATATATATATATATATATATATATATATATATATATATTCAAGAAAAATTCAAAACGAGAGACTATATGCACACAGTTGAAAAAGAATGACAACATTTATAGACGTCATCGCTAGAAAATTATTTATGTAATGTGTTACGTGGCTCTTTTCGAGGTTAATCAGTCGGCTTGTTTACCGTTTTATAGACAGAAAAGTGAAATAGATTAGTTTATATAGTCCTTAACAGTGTCACCAAGTGAATATTTCTGCAGGCGATGGTAAAATAATTATACATTTATTCTAATATGCAGATGAAATTTCAATGGGGTTGGCATTTATAAGATTCCTGGTTAAAAAGTATAAAAAGGGAAAACAGGTATTGCTGTTTTGGAGTTGTTAAAATCTTTCTTGTTAAGTCTTCTCTCATACATGAAAAATAATTTCAGGTTTCTATATCTACTGAAATACGAATGAAAAATTACGGAGGCTAGTATTTGGTAAATACTTCTGGAAGCTAACAGTAGGTAAGAAATAATTTCATAAAAACATCTTTATTTCGAAAGTAAACCTAAGTCTGTAACATACGTTACTCATTATTTTCATAATCATTTTAACATAATATCATATCGAAACAAAAGATTAATGAAACATAAAGCAGTTTAATCAATTTTGAAAGTGTTACGTCGGCTAAAAGAATTATTTGAAATAATACAAAACAAGGTAATAGTATAAAAGCAGGTGTATTGACAGGGAAGAGAAGTATTTACAAGAGGTGAGGATTAGTAGAATACGGAACAAGGTAATTAGTATACAGTATCGTCGTAGAGACGTGATAGATTGACTAGTAGAACACTTCCGGTGCAATACCGGAAATACCCGACGGACTCGCTCACTCGACTTCCTTCTTCTAGGTATAATCACTACTATTTTATATAGTGATTCGAATAGTCCCTTTCCGTGGAAAGGTGGAGAGCGCCCCAACAGAAAGTAGCATTGTTATTTTACTAGGACATCACTAATATTTGATATGATATTGAAAATATCCAAAGCCACACGATTCGTTTAGTATATTTATTAACATCGAATTATACAGTCATACATATTTGATACTGATCTATCAGAGAACAATCTTCACTCACACACACTTCACCAGTACTTTGATGACTTTTATCGATTAGGTTTCTTCACATTTTTCTGTGAAGGTGAGATTTCCTGTATTGCTCAGCGATTAAAATTTTAACCTTCCTTTTTTTATATTTTATTCCCATCCATTCACTCAAACAATTGTTACATGTTAATTTCAATTTGTGCTGCTTTATTTGGCTTTAGCGTGTCTTCTAAGAGTTAGATGTTCTTTCCTCCCTCCACCTTATGTTTCTAAATAATTATAAACTTAGATGTCGTATCACAAATATAAGCTTCCTTGCATTTCTTATTTTTCTTAAACTTTCTCTTTGCTAATGACATCTGTTCATTTTTTTTCAGAATTCATTTATTTTATTTTTATTTTATTTTATTTTATTTTATTTTATTTTATTTTAATCGTATCACCCCGAACAAGGCGGTAATGCCAGTGATGTGCAGGGGGCTACATAAGAGTAAAAAGATAAAGTAGAAGAGAGTAAAGAGGAAGACGAACAAGTTAGAAAGGAGCAAGAGAAGGATGGGAATACAGGTGTGATGACAGTTGCAAAGGTGGAGAGAAAGGAAAGGATATACGGGGTGGTGAAAGAACTAGCGTCAAGTGGTTAATAGATGAGTATTGACATTGCATTTAAATTCCTGTGAATTGTAGCCGTCAAGAAAGCAACAATGTAGAAGCGAGTTCCACAAGCGGAAAGTGCGAGAGAAGAAGCTACAGGAGTAGAATTGTCGTTTGCATTTGGTTAATCTAACTGTGAATGAGTGGGACCCAGTTGCCAATCTGGTTGCATGAGTAAACATCTATTGCAGAGGTAACAGTGACTTAAGTTCGTGGAGCAGAAGCCATGAGTGTATTTATAGTACAAAGGGAAGCCACATCCCGTCGGTGGGAAAGTGGCAGGAGTCGAGCCGCAAAGTCGGTACCTATCAGTCGGTATCATATACAACATACATTTTCAATAAGACCTAGGTTGAATGCGATTCTAGTATTAAAATTTCCAACAAATGTTTTTAAATACATTAGATACATTATAATATTTTACAGCAGGGTTCTTTTGGAAAGATGCTACTAAATACAAATCGAACATTTTATCATTAAAAGAATGAAATTATGATATGTTTGGATATAAGTTTGTTCAAACGAGTCTCATATACCTAGTAATTCATGTAAGAACTGATAACTAGAAAACCTCAACAGCCAATAACCCTTGGATGTGTGATTAAGAATGTATTTGTTTACTGGTGTGACCCGTCGTCTCACTGGTTTCAGCGATTAGCGCACCTTACCTCAAGTCAGAGAGAATGTTCGGGTTACGCCTAATATCTTACTTTGTAGGTTGGGCAAGGTCAAAAGATCGGTCAATAAATTGTCCACTTTCTGTCATTAAAGATGTTTGGAGTCAGGAACGAATCCTTCATAATGTTCATACAGATATAATCGTTTTTTTTCTCTCTGTTTCTGTCAATTTCGTTTGCGTCCTTCCAGTTTTCAGTGTGCTCCTCTGTGTGTCATAAAAGGGAATGGCTCAAGATTGATTGATTGACCGATCGATCAATCGATCCTAGTGGACAGCAAAGAACACAGAGTAATACAACTGAATTCTGTAAAGAAAAGAGCAATTATGTCGTTGGCCATCACTGGGATTCTTATAAAAGACAAATTTCATAAAATGTAGAAATGAACCCAACTTTTGAAAAGTTTGCCGTATGGAAATTGTAGAGAAATATTTCATTAAATTAGCACACTTATTAAACAATTTTTTCACAAACTGACTGTAAAATTAGAATCAGGAATTACTTTCAGGAGCTAAACAATAAAAAGACAACAGAATTCTCTTTAAAACAATAAAATAAACTGCTGAAAAGTTATGCAATATTCAGAGCGCAAAGGATGAATTATTGTCTAAATTACGCAAAAATGAAAATAACACTGAATTTTCATTTTAACACATATTTACAAAAACTATGCAAAAATATCTTGAAATAAAAAAAAAATGTAAATTTATTCAATATAATCGCTATTGGCTTTAACCACGGCTTCTAAACTGCTTGGAAATCTAATGCATATTTTCTGTCCAGCCTCCTTGTTTCTCTAGGCATTTGATGTAGACCTCCCTGTTGAATATGAGGTTCTTTGGGTATATGAATAGAGTTAGAACGTCGCTATCACTAGTGATCACTCTGAACACTTTCGTAATCACCATTAGCCTTATTCAACTCTTTCCGAATCCTTTGTACTTTCAGCAGATTGAATCCCAAATGCACTGACATGTTCTGATTGAATTTTCCAGCGTGATTGTCTAGTAGTACAGTAAGTCGTTTCTAAATTTCTGGCAAAGGGAATTGCGTCCTGATGATCTTTTACTTACAGACGGTGCCCAACTGACCCTAATCTTCTGGGAAGTCGACAAAATAACAGAAAAACAACATGCATACATGAAATCTAAACTTATATATAAATGAAACTTTGTCTGTCTACGTGTGTGTGTGTCTGTGTGTGTGTGTCCGTTACCTATAGACTCTGAAATGGCTAAACCAATCTTCTTGAAAATTTACACAGTTGTACTATAATCGTCTGCGAGTGTTCTTAGCCTGGTTTTTTGTCGAGGTACTCCAGACAAATATCGAAAATCGATAATCGAAAAAATTTGTTTATAGAAGGAGTGGTCCTATTTTAATCAAATTTGATACACTCATAAAAAAAGACATAAGAAACGATATTCAGAAGTTTCAAGGTTGCAGTTTTATCCTTGGATGAATTATTTGACTCCGATATTGAAAATCGATACCCCGATGTCCTACCGGGTCTGATCAAAATCAGTTTTTCATCCCTTTTATTTTAGTTTTTGCTTCGGGTTTGGATTTAAGTAAGTATAATTATAGTTCTTAGTCTCAGCCATGATACCATTTACTCAGAGGACTTATTTAAAATTCAGTTTAGGACGAAAAGAACATATATGATATCGAGACCAGGAAATCAAAATTTGACTTACATCCATTAATTTTTCTTTCAGTCTACGGTTTCGCTTTAACTGGAAACAACTATTGCTTTTTAGTCTTTCGTGCCAACGTCCAAAGTGTCTGAGCTCCAGGACCATGGATTAGTTTTAAAGCTTTCATTACACCCGAGCAACTTCGGGCTATACTGCTGGTAAAAATATAAAATGGCGACTGTTTGACCTTCGCACCGTGTATAATAATCTTTTATAGCAGAGAATGTTGGAAAAGCTAACAGATAAAGAGGAGATTCAAAATCAAATAAGAAATACTAAATCTCAAAAGAGAGAACCTACTCGTATCGAAAAGGTTTAAGGAAAATACGGCCTATAAGCAAGCGTACATACTTGCAATACAAAAATGTCAACCGAAACTACTGTGAGTGATAATGAAAAAAGATTGACAGAAAAACAAGCAGGTTGTATTGAATGAAACAAAAATGGAAGAGGAATAAGCGAATATTGTCGTGTTAGTGTGAATGAATGAACAAACATGGACAAAGTGATTTGTTAAGATTTTGGAGTTTACCATTTATTTCTGTCAACCTGTATATAGTGATCTATATATACTTATGGTAATTCTTTCTACATATATCAATTCGTAACTTTCATGATATTATGAGATAATCTGAAAATATATTGTTTGATGTTATTCTGATATATACTCACAGAAATGTGTAATTGTATTTGTTGACATTTTGATAGTTATAATGTATGTGCAGTTAGCTTGGATAAACTGAAGTAGATGTGAAATAGGAAAAAATAGTGTCTTTGACATAGAAACTGAAATAAGAAATGCCTTATTTAGTAATAGAATTATCTCATACAAATGCAGAAGTATGTATACATATGTTTTATAGAATAAGAAAAATCAATTGACAAGGTACGGCACAATGATTTATTTCAACTGCTAGAAAAACTAAATTTATTACTAAAGATGTTAGAATAATTGAGTGTTTTGAGGGAAATTGTCAGCATATAGACAGAAAATGAAATGAGTAGCTGCACAAAAAAGAAAAGAAAAGAACGTGAGACAAGTATGCGTTTTGTCACAAGATTTATTCAAACTCTACAGTGACGATATCATAAGGAGACTAGAGACGCTATCATGATTTATTATCGGTGCGTGTAATTTTAAAATAAGATACACTGATGAGATTCATTTGCCAGCTGACTTGTTAATGAAATCTAAAGAACAACAGAGAAAGGGTAAAAAAGTTCGAATAAAGGACTGTCATCAGCAAAAAAACAGAAATAAAGACATTACCAAAATGAAAACCCAAGCTGTCAGTTCCAAATTCCAGATGTCACCATCAAGCAGGTGCAAAGGTCTAAATATCTGGGAATATGTTTTAAAAGAGGATAGAAGATGTGGCACCAAACCTGAATAAGTATTGAACTAACAAAAGAAGAATTCTGAAAAATATTTCCTTTGTCTATCTTTCCCTCAATCTGCCCTGCGAGTATCAGATTCTCCAAGACACCCTTCATCGTGAAATTTCTAGAAACTTCAGCTGTATTTTTCTCATGGAAAGTATCCGTTTCCTTTTCGTTGTCATCTCATTTAAATCTCGTTGTTGATCTATGGTATCCACAGCATCCTTCTCTAGAACCAGATTCTGGTTGCTTCAAATCTTTCTTTCATCTTTGATGTGATTTTTCAGTATTCGCTGTCATATTGAACGACAGACATCACTAAACAATCCAACACTCTCTTCTTAGTTTCCAGTGAATTTTTTTTATCTCTCTAGAGATGCTTAGAATGCATTCTTGGTCATGCCAAAACGCTTCGGATTTCAGTGTCGCACACTCCGTCTAATGCTAGAACACGTCTTATGTATTTAAATTTCTGTAACTACTAGAAAAACTAAATTTATTACTAAAGATGTTAGAATAATTGAGTGTTTTTGAAGGAAATTGTCAGCATATTGACAGAAAATGAAATGAGTAGCTGCACAAAAAGAAAAGAAAAGAACGTGAGACAAGTATGCGTTTTGTCACAAGATTTATTCAAACTCTACAGTGACGATATCATAAGGAGACTAGAGACGCTATCATGATTTATTATCGGTGCGTGTAATTTTAAAATAAGATACACTGATGATATCCCCGGCATTCTGGGCCCTCTTTCTATTGCTGACCATGCATTCAGTTTTCGTATAACTAATATTTTGTTAATTCTGTCTACTTTCTTTAGCTACCTTAGTAGGAAGCATGCAGTTTCCTTTCTATGACTGCTATCAAAACTGTATCACTGGTGTATCTTATATTGTTCAGATTGTGGCTCGCAATGACGAATCCTGGTAAATCTTCTAGATCTCTCAGATTTTTTGCTGTATAGGTGGAATAGATGTGATTGAGAAGACATGTCCTTTTCTTACACCTCTTTCTATCTTTGTATATCTGCTGAAATCACTTCCTGTTCGTATGCAGGCAGTTTTCTGCGAGTACGGGTTCTGATTACTTTAATGTATTTCTCGAATATGTCATAGTTGCAGATATCTCTGTTAAGTCTTTGGGGCGTTTTTTATCAACTGCCCTTGCGTAGTCAATGACACACAGGTACATGTCATTCTACGTCTGTATTGACTTATCTGATTGCATTCTAAGCATAAATATCGCATTTCTTGTTCCAATCGTCTTTGACGAAACTGCAATGTTGTTGTCCTATCTTTGGCCTGATACTGATGCGCGCTCTAATGATAAGATCCTTTGGCATTTCTCCATTTTTCGGTTGCTTTCTTTATATTTCCTGTATAGTCGAAAAAAATCTAAATGATTCGAGAATATGCAAATTAATTGTTTGTCCCTATAAAAATAGGTTTTAGGAAAAGTGTAGTCAGGTGTAAAACGGATTTGATGACATTATCAACTCCGTCGTGATTCGGGATATTATATTCAGCCGAAAGAATCTCTAAGAAAAGTTGCCGACCAACAAAAACCCCAAAAAGAACCTCATAGAATTTTTGACTCTTTCATTGACCAAACTAAAAGGTAATCTTATATAATTGAGGATTTTCAGTATATCACTCAAACTACTTCGTTCGACCTAACGTGGTAAAAATACTTGACTCCTTACATTCCCCTTCTCTCTTCGTAACACTTGTCAGTAGTAAACTCCAGGTTTCTGTTTTGAATGCAAAAAATGTATATATTTTATTTTGTGTTTATCGTAAATTAAATATTTGTGATTTAGCTCTGCGTTTTGGTCAATCATTTTTTTTTTGTTACAACTGATAAAGCGTAACACATGATTAACCATTATCTTCCTCATATATCCGCATAAACTATGCGTCTTAATTTGAAACCCAGTAGCTCGTAGAAACCCGGGTCTTGTACAGAGAAAAACTATTCTTATAAACAGAAAAGAAAAAAATCGTAACTTATGTCATTCCATAATATGATGTCAGGAATTACTTGTGTTATTGATGAATGAACTTTGAAGAATATCACTTCTCAGTTTTTTTTTTAATGATGAAGGCAAACCCTATCTTTGCATGAATGCTGAAACTACTCTCACTTTTGAACATTCCAAATGTGTCATTCAAATCATCGGAGAAAGAATGAAATCGTGCACATAATTTTGTAAAAGAGAATGTCTTGCTACTTAAAATTGAGCGATCCTAGAGAATTTTAGCACTACGTAAACATCTGAAAACTAATTTTTCTGTAAGAATACTTATTTGAAGGATGTTACACTATATGAACAGAAATCATCATAATTGCCATCTTTTCCATTATCGAAGCATTGTTTGTTAGACTATTTACAAAAAATAAGTATGCTTTAAAATTATCGAGAGAAGAAATTTAAATTGAAACATGTCATATCTCTTTCAGATATTTCTCTTCTTTTCAAATCTCGCATGATTTAACAGTGGAAATGAAGGGATAAAAGTAGCTAACTAAACTAAATCACTAAAAAAGCGCATATTATGAATAAAAAACGTTCCAAACTTAAACAAAAGGAATTTTTTCCATCAAAATGTTTATATTATTAAGGGGAAAGATCAAAGTAATTTTTAATTACTTTTTTATTAATTAATCCCTCCTAAAATGTTCAAACTTTTGGCGGAAAATCTCGTTTTCCTTTGAGTTAGTGAGTAACCAAAACGTTACGACTATACAATGTAAAATGTCATGATGACATCACCCTCTTTTGTTCCCGGTGACAAACACATTAATTTGAATATTCTCACAAAAATAAATTAATTGTCAGATTTTAATGAAACTTTTAGTACTCGTTCACAAAGGAACTAAATTATTTCTAACATCTTAGTAAAAATATATTTTTATCTCTCTTACCCCACCTCTACGTAAATCCATGCATTTTTAATAAATATATGTTTTTATTAGTTAAATGCAGGACTCATTGGAGAATATGATTCATCCATTTGTTTTAAATTTTGCCCTTGTATCCCAAAATTCTCTCCGAAGATTAAAACAAAAATAGCAATAAACTCTGATATCATTTAACTTGATAAGCTTTTAATTGCTTGAATAAATAATAAAATTTAAGGACATTATAGTTTGAAGAAGCAAAAACAATTTTCGATTATTAATAAAAATTTAAAATATTTTCTTTCATATTTTTTGTTATTATAATAATTTATAATGTTTCAAAATTATTTTAAAATCTTCAAAGAACTGTTGCAGTTAGATTTTTTAGTTAAGAATTGATGATTATATTGCCTATCAAAAATTGAAAAGTTTAATAAAAATCGTTTTGCCTCTATATTTTTAAATATTTTAAATTCTTTCTTTTTTGTGTGTATTTGAAGTTTATTTTTTGTATGGTAATTTCTATTTGAAAATAATAGTTTTTTCCTTTACCTGAAAAAAGTACGAATTTGTCACTTGTGAACGCCATACACATCTTTATCTTATCTCTAATCAGCCACTTGTCAACACGTCTGATAAACAGACAGGTCAAAAAGTTCACATTTGTGAATAAGAAATAGTCTTATTCTAAATTTCACGCTATAAATAATTAATACTTGTGTAAATCATACTAATTTAACATTAAGTTTGCTAATTTAAAAAAGAATGTATCACAGATGTATAGTTTTTTTTGCAAGATTTTTAAAACCGAGAATTAACTTTCGCTTACAGATGTGTCGATAGCTCAAAAATGGCGACAAAAATTCAAAAATTGAAAAAAATCTCAAACTTTTATATTCCAATCAATATAATTTCTGTTTGAAATAAACCGGCGTATTTTGTTTACTGGAAATAATAAATTTAATCATTTAACTTTCAATTAAATTTAAAATAAAAGTTTAAACGAAACTCTTTCATTTTGAAAAATTCAGTTTAAAAGTTAGTTATCAAAAATGAGGTGAGGCACCTAGATAAAAGTCTTTTTTTTTTAATAGGAAGATGCTCACTCGAATTTTAGAACGCTTCTATTCAAAACAGCAAATAATAAATTATGACCTGACAATCAAAACATGAGGAAAAATAACATTGGCGACAAAACATTCTTTAAAATGGCCAAAGAATTTGCTGAAAGCACTTATGACAATAACAATTATTGAAAATTTTGTACTTTCTTACTCTTACGAAATGCAAGGCTGCTGACAAAAAAAGTAATTCAATCTTCCTTACCAGCCGTGTTATATATATATATATAGCGACAGAGAGAGAGAGAGAGAGAGATTAATAACGCACATTGAGTGCTGGTAATGATAAATGCGTGTTCAATGTACAATAATAGCCAAAATTATTAGTATTAAAATACATTTTGTTCCGCACTGTCTGGCACACTCTCAACGTGACGCATGTAACAATCGTTAGGCATGTATTGAAAACTATTAGTTTTCAGCACGTGTGTAGTATTTTCCAGGTGTGTATGTATGTGTGTGTGAGAGAGAGACACAGAGAGAGAAGAGTGAGAGATAAAGATTAAAAAAATAACAATCTCCCACGAATTGCAAAAGCAAGTATCGACAAGGTAAAACAAAATATAATAAAGTGTTGATTATTGTTTCTTTGAAAATATTTCTTCTTTGTCTTTTTCTAAAATTCTGTATTTACTTAAAAGAATGCATCCATCGTGAATGTTTCTCGTCTTTCTGTACCCTATTTATTGTTAGTTTCTCAGAGATATTTCGCTTTTTATCTTGTTTGAATGTTTGAAGTGTCGTTATCTATTTTGTTTTCATAGTTTGTTTGGTCTGTTGAAATATTTTACTATTTTAGAAAATAATTATATATTTTATCTTTTATGGTAAGCTTCCATTTGTCGCTGATGCACTAGGAAGAAGATGATAATCTTCAACTATACGGATAGATATAAAATATATATTTAGAAAATATTATTTCCTAGAAATTCTTCATATATTTACGCGCGCACACACACACACTATATATTTTTTTAAATCGTATCACCCCGAGCAAGGCGGTAACGCCTCTGATGTGCAGGGGGATATATAAGAGTAAAAAAAGATGAGATAGAAGAGAATGAAAAGAAAGATGAACCGGTTAGAAAGAAGGAAGAGAAGGATAGCAATACAGGTGTGATGACAGTTGCAAAAGTGAAGAGAAAGTAAAGGATATACAGGGTGGTGAAGATAGAACTCGTGTCAAGTGGTCAAGAGTTGAGTATTGACATTGCACTTAAATTCCTGGAAGTTGTACCCATCAGGAAAGCAAGAATATGGAAGGGAGTTTCACAGGCGGGAAGTGCGAGAAAAAAAGCTGTAGGAGTAGAATTGTCGTATGCATTTGGTTCATCTAACTGTGACAGGGTGAGACTCAATTGCTGGTCTGTGTGCACGAGTAAACACCTCTTGCAGAGTTACTAGTGACTTAACTTCGTTGGAGCAGAAGCCATGAAAGTATTTATAGAACAGACAAAGGGAAGCCACATCCCGTCGTTGGGGATGTGGCTGGAGCCAAGTCGCCAAGTCGTTACCTATCACATTACTGATTATCCTATGAAGCCTGTCAAGAACATTGAGATGAACACCAGGGGCGCCTGACCATATATGGCAGCAGTACTCTATGCACGGACGAACAGTTGATTTGTATATATGCGGGATGGATTCAGACGGGAAAAACATTCTGGCCCGCCACAGTGATCCAACCATCCTAGCAGTGGATTTAGCTATCGACTTAATGTAGTGGTCCCACTTGAGATTGGAAAAGAGGGTAAGGCTGATGAGGCGCAGTGTATTGCTCTCAGAGTGGCTAGCTTGGTCCAGCCTTAAGGGGAGCATGAGAGGTTGCCTGTGATGATAGACAGACAGCATCTTGGTCTTAGATGCATTGAAATTTACAAGCCATTTCTTACCCCAGTTCACCACAGTATGGCGATCCCTCCCAAAATCAGCAGCGAGATTATGTTTGTCCGCCACGCCGGGTTTCTTACTGATGCGGAAGTAAATTGTGGTGTCATCTGCGTAGATGCCTACTTGCCACTTGATCTCGTCTGGAAGATCATTTATGAAAATAAGGAAGAGCGTCGGGCCTAGGATAGAGCCCTGAGGGACACCAGCGTTAGTACAGTAGGATGCGGAAGCATGCCCATTCAAGTCGACCTTCATTATGCGGTTATTTAGAAAAGATTGGATCAGATCAAGCAAGCGTCCGGTAAAAACCGTAGCCAAATACCTTGCATAGAAAGCCAGCGTTCCCGACCTTGTCAAAAACTTGGAGATATCCAGGGCAACAGCATGAGCCTCGCCGGACTCCTCAAGTGCCTGGAACGAACTCCGTAATGGTCGTTAGCATGTCGGACATAGACCTGGCAAAGCGGAAGCTATACTGCCTATCAGAAAAGAGTTTATGGGCAGTAAGTTGTTGAACTATTCCAGCATTGATAATGGCATCGACCACTTTCCTGAAAATTGGTAGAAGGCTGATAGGGCGATAGTTGAATGATTCCGACGGTTCACCAGAGTTCTTAAATACAGGAATGACAGAAGAGGACTTCCAGCGTTTAGGATAACAAGAAGTAGAAAGGCAGTAGTTATACAGTTTAGAGAGGACAGAGGAGAGTTTAGGGGCACATTTCTCAAGGACAATCAGCGGGATTTCGTCACCACCGCTCGCTTTAAAGGGGTCAAGTTTTGATATTCCTCGAGATATTACAGACGGAGTAATGTATTCATCGTACAGTTTAGCCTCAGTTCTAATAGAGAAGTCCGGTGAGGGTACTCCAGATGAGTCGAATATGGAGTTGAATGAGAATCTGCGAGCAAAGCATTCGGCCTTGACCGCTGATGGTGCGAGGACCTCAAATTCATTGATTAAGAGAGGGATAGAGGATTTACTATTGTTAAGCGCCTGTTTACATGACCGCTAATAGTCCTTGGAGCCGAACTTGCGGTCAGCTATCAGTTAAAGTCCAACAAAAAGAAATTTCTGCGAAGTTACAAAGAAAAGCAAATGTTCAATTAAGCATAAAAAGTTTAAAATTAAGCAAAAAATGGCTTACTTTTAAGAATATTTTAAAGAAAGTTGCACCCTTCCCAACACTGTTTCTGCCGGTAAGCTAAAAAATATAATTCTTTTTAACTTTTTGGCCAAACCAAGTGATAAGGAGGCGAGGGTGGGTTGTCAAATCAATAGCCAGTATGTGACCTGTAGGACGCGGGGATGGAAAAATAGATAGAATCTAAACAGCCGGCGAGGAAAGAGAAAGAGAGAAACAATCTAACCGCCGGCTAGGAAATCGAAAGAGAGGAACAAATATTCCGACAATCAAAAAAATTTCTGCCAAGTTAAAAAAGAAAACTAAACGTTCAATTAAGAATGAAAAGTTTAAAATTCAGCAAAAAATGACTTTTAAGAATATTTTAAAGAATGTTGTGCCAATTTCTGCAAATTAAAATTTCATTATTTCTTTCCAATTTCTGAATAAGTTGTTTTACTTTATCGGTAAATTTGCCAAGATTGATATTAAATTTTATTTTAGTAAATGTTTTCTTTTTCGAATGTCACTACATTCGTTTACAAGTGCTCTGTGAGTAGTAACGCAGCTGCTTTATAATGCTTCCGTTCTCTTTTTTAATGGGACTAATTTCATGTTACACAAACTGATTGCATATTATTTTACAAAACATGTTTAAGAATATTGTTACTCGCAAAATACACAATATATATATTAGTCATCCACATACAAGCCTGTTTTACTGTATCACAGCTCACCAGTGTGGTTAGACATCCACTTGCTTCTGACCGGCATCAAAACTGGACCGATTTGGTTACAGGCGCATCGAACCAGAGAAGAGAAAATTTAGCGTGTTATATAGAAGCAGTGTATACACATGCCAGTCACCAAAATAACTCAATTCATTGCTGAAGAGGAATGTGTAATATATATATATATATATATATATATATATATATATATATATGCTCACCCGCGAGCAAGGCATTCCTACTATTTGTGGAATGGTGAGGGATACAAAAGAGTAGAACAAAAAAGAAAAAGATGAATATCAGAGAAAATGGAGGATAAAAATGGAGATCAATGTGATAAAAGATAGCGTTTGGCGTTGCACTTTAACTCTTGGTGATTGTAGCTATCAGGGAAGTAAGTGTATGGAAGGAATTCCAAAGTCGGAATGTGAGAGAAAAAGAATCGTACAGCAGAGTAGGGGGTTACATTTGATTGTTTTCACTGTAATATGACGGACCCTAATTGCTAATCTAGTAGCACTAGTAAATTCTTGCATAGAAGACACCAGGGATATAATACCGTCAGAGCAGAAGCCAAGAAAAAAATTGTAGAAAAGACAGAGGGAAGCCACATCCTGTTGGTTGAAGTCGAGTTGCCAAGTCAAGATCGATTACATTTCATATCCTTAGTTGATGATCGTCGAGCACCCCGAGTCTAATAGCTGCAGCACACGACCAGATATGGCAACGGAAATCAATGCATAGACGAATAATAGATTTGCATCAGTGAAAGAAGTATTCGGAGGAGAAAAAAATTTCTCGTACGATAAAATGACCCGACCTTCGTAGCAGTAGGTAATGATTCGATGTAGTTTTTCCGCATCAAGTTGTGAGAGTGAGACCGAGAAGTCGCAGTGTATTGCTTTTGGGAAAACTAGCGCCACCCTTACTAATAGGAGGTACGAGAGTTTGTCTATGGTGAGTAAAAAAGAAGCAACTTTATTTTGAAAGAATTAAAGTTTACTAATTATTTCTTGCTCCAGTTCACCACAGACTGGAGGCCCTTTATCAAGAGCAGAAGCGAGATTTAATTTTTCAGCTTTGGCAGATTTCTTATTGAGGCGGGAGTAAATGGCGGTGTCGACAACGTAAATGCCTACTTGTAAACTGATTACATTGGGACGATCATTGATATATATATATATATATATATATATATATATATATATATATATATATATATATATGACAAGTAACTGAAATTTACTTGATCTGATCCTCTTTCGAAAATTTGACCTAATGACCTAATAGTCACATGTTAGGAGAATTTTCCGATCTATGAATTATGGCTCTCAACTTCTTTTTGTAAAATAGGTATGTGTGCGTAGACCTTTGAAGTTATAGAAAACAATCGAAAGTCTAGAATTATACAGGTTTATAGTCGTAAATAATTTAGAATTATGCTCATTTCTAAGTGCCAACATAAAAATACAGAAAAATGCTTAACAAAACTATTCCCACACTGAAACACACATCACCATGAATTTTACTCAATTTTATCGAAGTCAACTAATTATATCTTGCTATCAATATCAGTATTTGTAGCAAGTTGTTTAGTGGAGTTCAACATAGACAACTCGAACTCAAATGGGATACTGACACAGATTGTAATCAATAAATAGAATAATTTGTTATATACTGTGCGGATTCTATCATTAGGAATCTATTTTTTAAGATGTTACACATATTCTATTTCAATAATTATTCTAATTGAATCATTTAAAAGTACTGAAATATGAAATAATTTTCAGATGCTTCCATTTTTTCGAATCTCCTACAATAAGAAATTTCTGGGTTTTTACTTCTATAAAAGCGAGCTTGCACACAAACACATTCTCAATGATGTCTATTTTGGGATCATAAAAAGATTTGGACTTCCATGACATCAGATTTTTCTTCCATGTGATCAGCCGAGAGCAATCATTTGTCGACCAGAATTCTGTGTAAGCTTTTGCATGATTGTGGGAATTGTATCAATAGTTGTGGCTCTGATAATGAGATCGTTTTATCCAAGCCTGTATAAAGAGGGCTAACTAATCGGAAATTGTTTAATTTTTTAATATTGGTCTTTTAGCCAATCAGAAGAACTGGAAACCTGCCCGTTTAATACGACTTTAATTACGCGATTTGATAGGAACGGTTTCATGTAGGCAAACAAGCGCCTAAGTATACCATAGCACTGTAACTTGCGGAGAAGGCTAGCGTGCTAGACCCGGTCAGATGCCTGAAGCTCAACCTTCACCGTTCTTGACAAGAGCCTTATATATGTACTCAGTGATGGCTGTTAGCATATCAGCGGTAAAGCTGGCGAAGCGAACGCGGTACTGTCTGTCAGGGAACCGACAGTGGTCTATGAGATGTTGAACTAATTCAGCATAGAATACTTTGCCAAAAATCAGTAGGTAGCTGATAGGATGAAATTTGGACGTGTCTGAGGACTTCCAGCAAGCAGGAAAGCAACAAGTAGAGAGGCAATGGACATAAGACAGACGAGAGTTTAGGAGCACATTTCTTTCGGACAATGACTGGGATTCTGTCATTAGCTCGCCTTATGGGGTTCAAGCTTGGAAATTATGTTAGAGACCAGCGATGGAGTAATTAAACTCATTTGAGCCTCAGTTCTAGGTGAAAAGTAGGCTGCAGATAGTCCAGACGAATTACGAGCGGTATTGGAGGAAAATCTGAGAGCAAAGAACTCAGCTTCGTCCGCTGTAGCTTTCAGGACATGATAATCACTCAGGGAAGAAATAGAAAGTTTTCTGCTATTTAGCACACTTTTGCAGATCCGCCAGTAATAATTGGAGCCAAACTTGCGCGCTGCTATACGCAGCTTCATTATGTCTGCAAAGAACAGCTAGGCATCATTGAGGATCCTCTTACACTCATTTTGAGCAGAGACAAAGAGGCGCCTATTATAGTCAGACGCGTGGATCCGATAAAGTTGTAGTGATTTCTATTAGCTATAGGGCGACGAATGGAATTTAAATTAGAACTTTCTAGCTGGGATGAAAGCATTGATGCCAGCTTTCACCCAGGAGGAAGCACAATCTTCAACGGGGAGACGAAACATTTTCTTCTAATGGATGGCGTACAGAATATTTCGTAGTGCCACTCAGTCCGCTCTTTGATAGCAGTAAGAGATTCTGCTGGTCGGGGGTTCCTGGGAAGAAGAGGAGTGGAGCGAGATAATAACAGAAACCACAGCGGTATCAGAGTGGCCAATAGTGTAAAGCTGCATCACATGGCAGTATTCTGGTATAGAAGAAATCTACCACAGAGATTGTGTTGGGGAAACATGTGTGTAAGTCCACCACTTGCGTCAGAGACTTGGAGATTGCAAATTTCAGGGTTTGGATGCCACGATCAGTAACAGAGTTTTTCAACCAATTGGCATGGTAGGCATTGAAGTCACTGAACACAAATATGTTGGCGAACGGGTAAGAGGCGAAAGCTTTTTCTATATTGTCAGATATACTGTCTAGCAAGGAACAGTCGAGAGAGGAAGGGGAGTGATAGCTAGAGTTTAGTAGAATGAGACGGAGGCACATACACGGATGATCAGGAGATTCAAGAGAATTCACCTTAGCCAGAGGGAGATGTTTGCTGACATGGACTCTCAGACTGTGCATGTAGACGCTGGAGACTTTCCTAAAGAGGAGAAAGTAATCTGTGATAGTGAAATCAAAGGTATGAATTGAGGATTCTGATTAGTTTAGGTCTAGGAGGTTTGGGGTTTTTCGTGTAGGAAAGATTCCACACTTCAAAAGTTGGTACAAATATCACAGATATTAGTGAAGGAAATGTTGTGGGGCTTAGTTAATTTTTGTGAGATTTGTTTCGCATTGCATTTGTTGTTGTAATTATTCATATTTATTTTTTTATAAGGAGAGGCCTCCAGTAGAGGTAGAAGACGTTCATCACCTACGACATGCGTAGGAACGAAACTAGCGCAGACTGTAGCATAGAGTGAGCTTAGGGTCGCTCAACGGAGGAACTTGCAGGAACACCAATCCATGCGCGTCATGGCACTATAAAACTCCCTGTTATTAAGCAACTGTTGATCAGAGCAGCCACTCAAGACACTACACAATTGTCAGGGATCCCACCTACTTTTCGGAAGCAACAACCATGAACTGCCAACACAGATCCCTCAATATAGAGAGCCGTTGCCACTGTCCAACCACATCGTAAAAAATTAGCGACAATTGTACTGTTGAAGGTTCAGTAGAGAAAAAAAGAGTGAGCCGGGACCCCCCATCATGAACAGGAAAGAAGTGATGAACCTCTAATCCTGATCAATAAAATATGGTGGAGTATGAACCAGCAGATAGTGTGTCTATTTTCTTCTTCTTCTTGATGTGCCATGTCCCTTAAGGACGTGGTCGATCATCGACTTCTACTTGACTCTCTCTTTTGTCACACTCAATTTTTTCTCTCTTGGTATCGCTTCTAAACCACGTCCCGCCATCCATTTGCTCAGACCTAACAAGTACGTCATTTGCTGCTTTCCCCGTCTGTCCTTCCATCTATCCGCCTTGTGAGTATAAACATCTCCGTGTCCTTCTTACACATGACGTGTCCCAGGAACCTCAATTGTTTTTTCCTGATGTTAAGTGTGAGTTTTCTTCTCGCTTACGTTCTTTCAAACTCCTCATAGTTGCACACGTGGTCCGTCCATGGTATCCTCATGATCCTTCAGTAAAACCACATTTCTGCTGTCTCAAGCCTCTCCAATATCCTTGATGATATTGTCCACTATTCCTTTCCATACAGAAGGACAGATATCAGATAGCAAGCCAGCACTATTTTCTTTGTTTTAATAAGATTTTTCTGTCTTTCAGTACTCTGGTTAGTTTTTGAAATGCGTCTTTCGATCTCCATGTCACACTTTACATCTTTTATCACAACATTTCCCAGGTATTGGAATTATTTTACTTGTTTTATTTGAGTTTTTCCGACTTTTAACTGGCCTTTTGGGCTTCTCTTCTTACTGATGACTATATGTTCAGTTTTCTTGTAGTTTATGCTCAGTCTTTTTATCTAACTTTTTTTGCTGTATTTTCTGCTCTGTGTCTGCTATCAGCATTGTGTCATCAGCGTATCTCATATTGTTGAGATTGTGGTCGTTAATGACGAATCCCGTCAAGGTTTCTATTTTTTCTCATAATTTCTTTGTTTTACATGTTAAAAAATCCGATGAGATAACGCATCCTTGTCTTATACCCCTTTCTATTTTTGCATACTTGCAGAGAGTTCACATTTTATTCGTACTCAAGAGATTTACTGACAGTGTAGATTATTGACTAACCTAATATCTTTACCAAAAATGTCGAGGTTGTCGAGCATCTATTCCAGTTAAAAACGTAAACAAAATAATATCTTGAAATGCATAAGAAAATAAAGTAAAGGCTATGCGTCAGATTTTTTTCTTTCTTCACACTAAGTTTAGAATTACTGCCATTCCCGGTATAATAATAGTGAATCGTTGACAGGATATGTAGAGTAATGGGAGAATATAAACATTATATAATTAATTAGTATAAATCCAATTAACCCCTCATTAAAATACTGTTGTGGTTAAGGGAGAAGTAAAACGTGAAGGAATCGCATTTTTAAAGATTCGTACATTTAAACAAGAACAATCCAAGATAAATACATTTCTTTTTGAAAGAAAAATATTCTAAAAAATCAAAGAAAACAAAGTAAGAAGCACATGGATGAAATTAAGAAAGTGTCTAGTCATATTTGAATAGACGAAGACAGAGCAAATCCCCGACCACTTTTGCTCTTGTGTCCTGCCATTTGGAAATACGGATGTTTTAGTGCTAATTTTCCTTGCCATTTACAAATGACTTTCCGATAACAAGTCAAATATTAAAAAAAGTTTACCATACTTCTCCACTTTGAGAAGTCATTTCGGCAACTAAATCAGGTCGGGGAGAGTGCCGCACACACACACACACACACACACACACACACACACAAACACACATACTGCCTCTGATTGGAAGGTTGTTATGAGCATGGAACCACCTCATAATTGTTGTTCCCAGGTTCACACTGACCCGGAGTGGTAGCACCTGTTATGATCCCAACTATGGCTAAATAGTTAGACACTAAACTGGTGTCAAATCACTATGAAAGTATACGAATACACTTTTATAGAAATATATACATAAAAATAGACTTTTACAGAAAAATATACGTTTTTGAAGGGAAAATATTACCAACAATACATTTTTGAAGAATACGTTATTAATATCACACATCTTTTCATTACAAAAGTTATTCTCAGCAAAACATCTTTTAATACAAAACTAGAAGACAGTTTCTGTTTTCTAAAGTTAAAAAGATTAAAAACAGAAAATGTTCATTAAAATCTGACAATATCAACATTCACATTATATACGAAAGTCAACAAATACCTTAAAAGCCCACACTTTTGGCATTAAATAATCCACAGAAGATAATATGCCGTTAAACAAAACTCAAACTCTAACTTTATTGCCTACATTCTGTTGGAAGCCGAAAGAGAAGAGAGACATAGAATCATGACATTTTATTGCATTGATTTTAATGTCAATGTGTTTCATTTTTAATATAAAAACCGTAGAAATTATTAATAAATTATATGCATGTATTACAACACTGGTATATAATGATACTTTTAACCGTAAATATTGTTATTTTTCTCATTAAAACTTGTTCAGGATCAATTGGGTGACTACATACTGACTGAATATATACCTCGTTCCATATAATTATTAAGACTACAATTATATTTGGTATGGTCTTCTTTTGATAATCTTATAACTTATATTAAATCTCCAAACTTATTCGCACTATTTTCAGTAGCATTGTTATAGAGTAAGAATTACCTATATCCTGAACTGACAAGTCATTTAAAAAATATAGGTGTAAAAAATTCAATGAAACCTAAAATTAAGGTAACTGAAAATAGAATCTGTTCTATACTCGGTAGTCTTATCGGTGGAAATGTTTCAGAAACATATATAATTTTTTTCAGAACCACAAGAAAACTCTTAAGAAAATTTAAAATATCTTAAGCGTTATATTCATTCAACTGGAAGTAATTTCCAACTTTTCAAAGTACTCAAAAAGGCTAGGATATTTTAACCAAGAGTGCGATGAACAGAGCCGGCTTTTTACACTCGTGCCATCACAAGCGTATGATTCATTCTTATTGTCGTACTATTTGAGGTAACTTGCTGCATTTATTATTATATGAAGAATGGTATCGTATTTTTGGGACATCTGCTATTTAATTGTGTCTATCTCGGTTTTTTTATATCAATTGTTCTTATGAATTGTTCTCTTACATTATTGAAAGGGAATCCCTCTCTGAAAATATCTTCTGAACAATGCATATTTTTCCTTGTCTTCAATTCCATCCGCTTGCCTTTCAAATTGCCTTAGACCTGTAATTTTTTATTAATATTTAGATACTCGTTATCGGGTTTCAGATATTGGATTAGTTCTACTGGAATTCTGAGTTGTAATTATTCTGTAAATAACCTACCGTAAGTAACCAATTCTTCTCTCGATATAGGAATGTACACAATGCAAAAAGCTGACGCGACAACATACTCTGTCTTCTCTTTTCACATTTCATCTAGATTTATCTCTCGTGTGCAAGAGTTTACGCAAAATTATCGTCATACTTATGATTACATTTAATGCATTTGCATGCTTGGTCATTAATTCTGATGTTTGACAAATAGACAGAATCAGAAAACCTCTTCCCATTTTATAGACACTAGGATTGGCTCGATTGGGACTATGCAAGCTTGGTTGTAATTTCAAATTCATCTAATCTGAGTTTCATATCTTGATGCAGTTTCAAAGCAATATTCTTAATCACATTTTAGTGGTTAACTGACACTGACCTGATATTTTTGCTGGTTAGTTTTTATCTATTTTTCACTTACAGCCTGTTGGCGCAGCCCCATTGACAATTTTTCAGATCATTCTATTCTTCGTTTATGACTTTAAAGTATTTTTAAGGTAGAGAGAGTTGTCAATTTGGATCTAGAATACTTATTAATTCGCACGGTGGCTTCGCTTATATGCCAACTCACTTTAGAAAACAAGAAGTTGTGCAGAGCCATAATTGCCTATTTCTTATGTCTCTTAGACGTATATCTCACGTTGCTAAGGCTTCCTCCCCGGTTTCGACACCACTTCACACAAACATATCAGGTAAGTAACTCACTGCCTTAATTCTCTTGAACACTATATGCCCATCATGGACATTGTTATACAGAAAATGAAGACAAAAAATTGTTTAAATTGTAAATCACACACAAACATCAGAATAGTTCAAAAATAGATTTTTGACAATTCTATATTTGCAATCATATTTAGATTAACCCTGGCCAAATCGTAAAGTAGATACACTGACTTGAAGCTCTAGAAAATTGTGCATAACATATATTTGAAAACTCCGATTTATATAATTACTCGGCCAAAGACACGGATTGCATTGATATTCTAATTGTATTCCTAGTGTGGCACAAGGCTACAATTATTAACCACGTAATTAGGATCAAAATACGAGTCAGTCATAATTAAATGAACTGTACACATTTGCCTATAACGGCAGGAATGATGAAGGCTCCAAATCCCATATATTATATGTGTTTTTATATATTTCTTTAACCAAGTCATTTTCATGCGGATCCAATTTGTGCATGAAAGTCTATATTTTTAAAAAATTATCTTTTTATATTCTTGCATTCAAATCTGATACTGCTGCTTTTACAAAAACGTTATTTACATTTTGCAGGGGATTTGTATTTTTTCATTAACGTGTAATTTTTCCTGAAACAGTTATTCTTGGCTGCAATGATTAAAGATGACGTTTAATTTTGAGGTATCCCCTACATAAACATCATCATGCCTACTTTTAAATTCTCCCTTTCTTTAAATAGTGTTCATTGTTGCGTTCTTGTAATAGTGATATTAATAATAATGTTTTTTTTGGAAGTTTATATCAGGATCATCAAGATGAGCTTTCATTATTCTCCAGGACTTCATCCATAATTTATTATGATTTTAAATATTAATCATGAATGAATATTGTGATTACATTAATAATATTTATTGAGAATACAATGCTGACATTTATTCGTTTCAATTTCCCTCTATGAGTTTGTCCTTGCAAGAGGCTCTATGACACTTTTAGTAGAAATCGAAATAGGATATTTATTCAATGATTTAGCTTATATACAATAGTTATTATCAATTTGAACAAGGTTACGTTAAGGTATAAAAAAATTTATTAGATCAAATCTATCTTAATGGATAAATAAATAAAATGTCAATAATATACTGTTAAAATATGGATGAATATATTCTGAAAAAATGAGTAAACATTTATTGTAAAAACCGTAAATACGAAATATACTATACATTTATACGATATGGCATCTAAAATCTTCGCCGTCTTTATTAAATCATATATGATAAATAGTTTTTGCCCTGCAACTATTTGTCATTCTATTTTCCAAATTCTAAAGATTTACGTCTTTAAATACAATCGAAACGTTTAAATGTTAAAGGTGATAACTAATTCCCTGATGCAACATCTTTGAAAATTTTTAACTTTACGCCTTGAATATTCCAATAAATACTTTGTGTTGAACACTTCCGCATAAGTAACTATTTGTTGTTGATGGTGCTTGCTCTACTTTTAGTTGCACATTATATTAGATGCGTGCCAACAGTTCATAGTAAGATACAGTCTGTGGCCAAGAATAGATTATCATTTGAATGTCAATAATTACATGCAGGTAATGCGTTACCCTCCACTACTTCATTTTGTCAATTCAAGCGAAACATTATTTTTCGCTTTTTCAATCTTCCAATAAACTGTAAATATTTTCGTATTTTTAATTGATCTGTACCATTTTGTGTCAACCAAATCCAACGGATATTTGAGTGGATTTATCATCTAAAAGCATTTTCATTTTAAATTGTTTCATATGATCTGCTTTAACTTGTCCACTGCTAATTTTTTCATCATCACGGTATGAGAGAATACTGAATAACAAACTCTCAATAAGTATGCCACTGATACAACGGTTCTTTTTGCACTATTCATTAAATTCAAACGACAATGTCTAATTTTTTCATTGTCTTCATTACCTTTTCAATGTTTGTTTCTGTGATAGTTCTTTCAATCATCTCAGTCATTATCAAGAAGTAAAAGTGTTCATATATATATATATATATATATATATATATATATGGAGTATAAACAATAAAGCGTTTTGAGAGACCTTCAAGACACAACTAAGAAATCCAGCTCACATATTAAACGTAAACTGATACTGGTGTCTAGCTTGTATTGCATCATATGGATTCCGATCCGCCCACAAAAGCTGGCCGTGTAAATTTGTCTCTTCCAAATGATACAACACTGAAGAGACAAACAACGTATATGCAGTTTGTAAAATACAGCATCGGCAAATAATCTTCCGTGGTGGGCAATCAGAGGACGGCAGACCCTGCACACATTACGAATAATACGGATACAAGAGTTGCTCTTGAACAAAATCCATGTAGTCTTTTTAGATGTACGACATGCTAGGTGACATGTGCTGATACTTGGCACATCTCAGACAGTTTGTAGAATGTTTTCTTCGTTGTCAGGCATACGAGTAAAACTCAGTCTTCTTTGACTGATAGTGTGCGATGCCATCATTTCTGTCTTAGCAACCCCATGATAAACAACAGCAAAAATTGGATGATTCGGTTATATTTGGTGTGGAAACACAATCTGATACAGCCGTGCAGTCTCACGTCCATTATCATTTGTATGCACGTATGCAAAAATAATATCTGTCTGATTCCAATGGGAACATCATCTCATAGCTAAACGAATCACTTATATTTTAACTCACTATTATACATGTTAAATATAGAATAGCCACTAGCCACTAATGTACACGAATGACAAATATAATCTCTTCTATATAGCTAGACAGTACCATCTTTCGTAAACTTTCTTCAAACGTAATAACTCAAAAAGGAATGGATTTGAAGACATATATTTATATAAAAATCTTTCCTTGTTTTGGTGTTAGGAACCAACCCCAATAATTTTTTTAAAATTATATATGATACAATTTATATATATATATATATATATATATATATATATATATATGTGTGTGTGTGTGTGTGTGTGTGTGTGTGTGTGTGTGTGTGTGTGCAATTTGTTATATATATTATATTATTTACATATTATATATGCACGATATTTATTTGAAAGAGCTCAATATCAGTGATAGAGCTGGCATATTCATATAGATAGGTGTGAGTTTGTGACCCTGGGTTTCACGGTCTTGCTATTGTCAGACAAACGGATAATTTTTTTTAATTGGCTATATGTAGGGCTGCGTATATTGGTGTATCTTTGTGGAAGTGGGAGGAACATTTGTCGTCGTGACAGAGGGAAACATATATACGCATTTGTACACCCACTGACGTGTGCAAAGACATACACACGCGACCGACCACCGGAGCTCACACAAACATGCGAACCATATGGGGCTTGGCATATGTGCGCAACATATATGCAAAGCCCCATACGGTTCGCATATAGTTATGTTTAACACACACTGGAAGACATGCACACACACACACACACACACACACACACACACACACACACACATATATATATATATATATATATATATATATATATATATATAATGAACGCAGAAGGAAAAAAATAAATACAAGAAGTATACGCACATAAACACACACACATCAACACGAGAGAACTAATATCAGATAGCAAAAAAAAAACATCTTGCAATAAACACGCCCCCAATTAAAACATTAGATATAACACCAAGTCGTAAAACGACACCCACTACCAATTTGACAGGGGTGTTAAAATACCAAATTATGCTATCGGTCAGATCAACGTGTCATTGCGTACATATATAAACCATCACTCGCACATATATAAAACATAAACACACATACCCAGGCATGCTTAAACACACTTACAGTTACACGCACGCACACACACACACACACACACACACACACACACACACACACACTCACTACAATTAACTACAGTACTAGCAGCGTAAGATCACCATTCGTGGAAAAGCATGGTCCACGGGCCTGACGTGAAAACAAGCTCTCCTAACTTTCTGAAGATGTGATTTTGATTTTGATTTCGAAATATTAATGAATAATAAATAGATAATACCCAACACTATATGTATTTTCTTTTTTACTAAATGCATTGTGATAGCCTTCAAATATGTACCCGTACACCTTATGTACACAATGCTTCAAGCAAATTACAAAACTCTCCTATAACTTGGTCGGGCTCTTTTTTCCCTTTAATCTTAGAAATATTTTCGAGTTATTTAACACGGGGCTTTAATGAGACGACAGATTGATAATCCGGCACAAATCTAATCCACAAAAAACGGATAAACTCAGATTTCCTGAAAGACCATAATCATAACATTAAGTAATGCTAAAGTCATAAATTTGTTAGATGTTTTCTTCGATCTGAGCAATTGCCAGTACAAACCATACACTAATGACTGACACAACCACACATACACTAACAGGGAATCTAATCAACCACAGATAATCACCAACAGCCTACACAAATCTATGCAATTTCGTTTAAGTATCAAATTTAGCAATAAAATATTTTGATAATTCTAAAATTAAATACAGGAATGGTTTAGAAAAGTAAGCACAACACTAGTTTAGAATACTTTGTTAAAAACCAGGTAGTCAGAAATAAAGAGAAACCATGTAAACGTAACATTATTTGGTTTAAGCCACCCTTCAGCCGTAACGTTCAGAGTAACATTGGTAAAGTATTCATTTACTTAATTCATAAACATTTCTTGCATTCACACTCACTACAAACATCTTCAGCAAAAACAATGACAATGTTATTTTTATTTGCGTTAAAACATAGGTAAATATATTTCACAAATATAATACTATAATATGAAATAAATATTTTGTCTACAAAACGACATCCGTCACACAACTGTTAGCAAAAACTTCCCTTCCAAAAATAATTGCAACTGTCATTCGGATGATAACGCTGTTAAATTTTACTTTGGATGTACTTCTAACAGATGGACGATAAGGTTTAACAACGACATATTGTATTTAAACAACAATAAATACAGCAATAGTACTGCTTTATTATAAATAATCAGAAATTAAAAATCCACAATATTCGAAGCAAAATCCAAACTTTAAAATCGAAAAAGAAATAAAAGTAATCTATGCATTTTAGAATAACTCGTTATATTAAACCATATGAAAAATCCAAATTTGCTTAATAAAGGAAGTGACTACATGCTGTCATAGAAAAATACACTTAATTCTTAGATCCAGAGTGATATAGATTCTACTTTGCGTTTATTTTAATCTTTATATTTTTAATTTTTAATTCTAAATTTTACATCTTAATTTTCTTTTCCTTTTTTATTTTTATTTAAAATGTTAAAATTTTAATTTTCTCTACATTTTATATATATATATATATATATATATATATATATATATATATATATATATATATATATATATATATATATATATATATATATGAATATTTCAATTTCCAAGATTCGTGATTTATGCCCATTTGAGTTCTACTCCGTGCATGGGATTATTTTAATTTTAATTTTTAAATTTCAAATTTGTATCCACATGTAACCGTAGAATATTTAATTTTTTATGTTGTAACTAAAAAAGGAGTAACTTAACTTTATAAGACATATTTCCATGAATATCGAGTAAACTTAAATTCAGATCTATTGAACTGTCAGTTTGAAAGATGCACCTGATGATTGCATAAGGCATGGATCTCCGTGTCATGCTATAGACGTAGGATAATACGTATATTTTTAATTTTTAATATGTATATATGTGTTTATATATATATATATATATATATATATATATATATATATATATATATATATGTATGTGTGTGTGTGTGTGTGTGTGTGTGTGTGTGTGTGTGTTTATCTATATATGTATATATATATATAGAGAGAGAAGGAGTGAGAGAGAGAGTGAGAAATAATTATCATCTCATAATATTTAAATTTAGAACAAAACATTGATTTTAAGCTGGATAGATTTGGTCTTTCAGTTTACATCAGGTTTTAAACATAATATGGCGTTAAGATTGTAACATATGTGTGTTGTGGTGCAGTGGATATCAGCTCAGAACGAGAAATCTGACATCCGAGTTCGAATTTCAATTGAAATCTTTGCATTCACTTCCGCGAAAATACCATTGAGAAAGGTATTAATCCGTCTCTTCCCTCCAGTTATGGGTTAAATAACAGAAGAGATTGGGTTCTGTAGCCTTGGCTGGCAAGCAGTCTACCGCAGAAAGCAATGGCAACCTACTGCGGGATAATCTTTTGTCCAGTTAGTCACATCTCGAAAAAGACATGATCGCCCAAAGCGTGTATCACGTATGACGCTTAACTGACAGACTGATACATATACAGTTATGAATAGGCCTGTACTGACAGACATGTACGTATAGGCAGAAACATGCACGAATCGGCCTGGACTGACAGACATGTACGTATAGGCAGAAACAGGCACGAATCGGCCTGGACTGACAGACATGTATGTATAGGCAGAAACAGGCACGAATCGGCCTGGACTGACAGACATGTACGTATAGGCAGAAACAGGCACGAATCGGCCTGGACTGACAGACATGTACGTATAGGCAGAAACAGGCACGAATCGGCCTGGACTGACAGACATGTATGTATAGGCAGAAACAGGCACGAATCGGCCTGGACTGACAGACATGTATGTATAGGCAGAAACAGGCACGAATCGGCCTGGACTGACAGACATGTATGTATAGGCAGAAACAGGCACGAATCGGCCTGGACTGACAGACATGTACGTATAGGCAGAAACAGGCACGAATCGGCCTGGACTGACAGACATGTACGATATAGGCAAAAACAGACACAAATAGGCCTAGATAGATAGTAATTACACAGGAATAATTCGTTGATACACAAAAATGAGAACAGACTGAAATAAAAAGTGAAAATGTCTGTATTTCCAAGTTTTTGTTTTCCTTTGTTTTCTTTCTAAGATCCAGATTTCTTTTTCTGAACACGGTAATCAATTTAAATATATCACGAGGGCACACTTTCTCGATAAAATATGTTCCTCTATAAATTCTAACAGAGCTTTTAGCAAGCAAAATTACTGCCATTAAATCTTTCTACTTTTTCTCTCTGCATATTTTCTTACTCTTATCCATATATAATAAGCTTCGATTATATACATGAATTTCAGTAAAATTATTTTCTTATTTTACTCATACACTATTTTTGTTTTCTCTGTTTTGTGCTTTTTCTCATACATATATGCTAGATTTCTCGTCTGTCTTCGTTATTTTTTAACCCTGCTTTACATTTTATTTCTTTTCTATATCTCGTTCCACGTATCTAGATACGTTCAGCTCTGTATTATTGCGAGCAATTGATTTATGCATCGTTTGTCCTTCACTTGAGAACTGAGTCCCGTGAAACAATTTGTTTTTACACAACAGTTTGCATTGTTTGACTGAAGACCAACGTTCAACGTTATCTGAATTGTACGTTAAAATACATTTTGGTAATTTTACTTCATTAATATTTGTTTACATTTTATTAGTTGTCATTTTATTATGAGACGCTAGAATATTTGCAGGAAAAATGTATCAGAAAATAAGAAAATAATGAGAAGAATATATTTGGAAAATTCTGAAATATGATATTTTATTGCTCTTCCGGATTTTAATATTATTTTCTTTACTCGTATCATCATTTTTCCACAAGCAGATTTTACTCGTATTTTTTCTCATAATTTCTACTCCCCTTTTATGTATTTTTCTAATGTACATTTTCCATTCTCATTAAATGTCTGAAGTGTTCTATTATAGTTGGTCTCTTATCTATTCTTTTTCTGTTAGTAGTGGGAGTCCGTTCAAGAGAAGGTTAGTTGTATATTGTTGCAGGTTAACGGAATTTGGCCTTGTGATAGATAACCCACTATAAGTCATAAAAGGATTATAAAATCTAGAAAAGCAATTTGAGTAGAAAATATCATTTATATATACATATATCAATGAATGTTTTTTACAATTAAAGTAATAACATGGATATAAGTCCAACGAAGGTTAAAATGTTCATGAAAAATAATAAGCTGAAAGAGATTTAAGGCTTAGGAATGTGGGGAGCGGAGGTATGTGAGGAATGTATTTGAAGTAGTCGCTCCTTAGTTCAGGAAGTACGTTTGAGACAGTGAAAAAGTGATGAGAGGTGAAGGGAGGCGAACGTAGTAGTTGCTTGACTTAGGTCAAGGGGATATGATTGCATTCTTCTCCTCAAATATCTGTTTTTGGATCAAAAGCAGCTCGTTTTGGGATTTCATACTTGTATTTGATTTTGTGCTTCTCATTGGCTGGTAAATAAAATTCGCGTAGGCTCGCGAAATGGAAATTTTATATTTGATTATTTTTTATTTTTCATCGGGAACATCTGCGCGAATACACCTGCGCAGAGACGACTTTTGTTCATTTGCTTTCTGGTCGTTATAGAGCAAACAACCGGTCCCTCGCTTCTGCTCGGTATCACCACACTATATCTGGCATGCTATAGTTACAAATAATTAAGCATTCAGATAAAACTATATATATAAGAGCAGAGATAGAGGAAAAACTGTAACAGGGGTCAAAGATAAAATCCTCGTAAGGTTCCAACTACTGCAGTCTTCTGGCGGACTAAATTTTGTCGAAAAACTAACAATGATTCTAACATAACTACTCTGAATTTTAATGGTGTTGAGCATTCTCAGAATATTTCAATTTAGGAATGAAACAGATGCAACTGGAAAAATCTCTCGATGAAATCGAAATGTTTGGCTTTTCGTTTCAGAACATTATGGTTTAAGACTATTACATCAGATGTCACTGGAGAAATGGGGAACTTATTGGTTACAATATCTGTTCTTTCGCTGTGTAAGGCTGATTTGAACAAAAAATAAGTTATATTTATAGTGGAAAGTAGGTTAAAAACAATGAAAATATTTGCTAAAGAATTTATTTTATATCGATGTCTCAAACATACACTGTTCATTTCTGAGAGCTCCATTTTCTAAAACATTATCCAAAAAAAGTTGTTAAGGCATATATTATATATGTATTGCGTTTATTCTTTGTTATGTGTTAGTATTTCGTATTTAAATTTTGCTTTTTTCAAATTTCACGTCTCACGTCTGTAGACGTTGTGTCAGCTTTTTTGGTGTTTTTTTTTTTATCGTTGCCTTTTCATGTTTTAGTGTCTGTTATGGAAGTATTTTTGTTTGCTACGCTATAATTATTAAATTAAATTCGAAAATTAATTGGCGATAGGCTTCTTTTTTTACGGATAATACTATTAATATTTTTACTACATTCATTTTACCGTTTATGAGGTGCATTATTGTATAGATAATAATAAAATATTTATCTGAGTGCTTATATTGGTAGGAGATCTGCGTTGTAAATGAAGCGAGTTTATATATATATATATAAAGACTCTGTTACTGATTCAGCAGGCATCCATGCCATGAACTTTGACATTTCCCAATCCCTTACGCAAGTAGTGGACTTCCCCACACGCTTTCCAAGCACTTCCTCTGGACACGCCTCCCTCTCTACTAGATATATGCTTTACTTCTGCACCTGACTGCTGCCAGGTCTCGCAGCTTTGCCCTCTTCTGTCGTTCCTGTATTTAAGAAATCTGGTGAACCCTCGGACCCATCCAACTACCGCCCTATCAGCCTTCTACCAATTTTAGGGAAAGTGTTCGAGGCCATTATTAAGGTTGAAATAGTTCAGCATCTTACTGCCCATAAACTCTTATCCGACAGGCAGTATGGCTCCCGCTTTGCCAGGTCCACGGCCGTCATGTAAACGACCATTACGGAGTTCATGTTCCAGGCTCTTGAGGAGTCCGGCGAGGCTCGTTCGGTTGCTTTGGACATCTCCATGGCTTTTGACAGTGTTTGGCACTCTGGCCTTCTATGCAAGCTACGGGGTTACGGTATCACCGGACGATTGCATGATCTGATCCAATCCTTCCTAAATAACCGCATAATGATTGTCGTCCTGAATGGTTTTGCTTCCACATCTTACTGTACAAACGCTGGTGTTCCTCAGGGCTATATCTTAGGTCCGACGCTCTTCCTTATTTTCATAAATGTCCTCCCAGACGAGATCAAGAGCCAAGTTGGCATCTACGCAGATGACACCACAATTTACTCCCGCTTCAGTAAGAAACCCGGCGCGGCGGTCAAACATAATCTCGCTGCTGATCTTGAGAGGGATCTATATTCTGTGGTAATTGGGGCAAGAAATGGCTTGTAAATTTCAATGCGTCTAAGACCAAGTTGCTGTCTGTCAATCATCACAGGCTACCTCTCCTGCCTCTCATAAGCATGGACCAAGCGAGTCTTCCCGAGAGTAATTCACTACGCCTCCTCGGCCTTAACCTTTCCTCCAATCTCAAGTGGAACCGCTACATTGAGTCAATAGCTAAATCTACTGCTAGGAATGTTGGGTCACTATATCGGGCCAGGACGTTTTTCCTGCCTGAAACTATCCTGCATATATACAAATCAACCATTCGTCTATGCATTGAGTACTGCTGCCTTAGATGGCCGGGTGACCCCGCTATTCACCTCGGTGTTCTTGACAGGCTCCAAAGGAGAATCAGTAATGTGATAGGTACCGACTTGGCGGCACGACTACAGCCACTTTCCCACTGATGGAATGTTGCTTCCCTTTGTCTGTTCTATAAATACTTTCATGGCTTCTGCTCCAATGAACTTAAGTCACTGGTGACTCTGCAAGAGGTGTTTACTCGTGCAACCAGACTGGCAACTGGGTCTCACCCATTTACTTTGAGATTAGCCAAATGAAGACGACAATCTACTCCTGCAGCTTCTTTACTCTCACTTCCAGCCTGTGGAACTCGCTTCCTTATTCTTGCTTTCCTGACGGCTACAATCTCCAGAAATTCAAATGCAAGGTCAATACTTATCTCTTAACCACTTGACCCCAGTTCTTTCCTCACTAACCTGTATATCCTTTCCTTTCTCTCCACCTCTGTCATCACACCTCTACATTCTCACGCTCCTTTCTAAATGGTTTGTCCTTCTTTTTACTCTCTTCTATTTAGTGCTTTTACTCTTATGTACCCCACTACAAATCAGTGGCGTTACCGCCTTGCTCGGGGTGATATGATTATATATATATATATATATGTTGTGTGTGTGTGTGTGTGTGTGTGTGTGTGTGTGTGTGTGTGTGTGGTAAGCAATAATTTCTTAAAAACTTTACTAGTTTTTCTATTTCTGTTTTTTCATTTTCCTTTTTCTTTCTTTTTTAATTTTTTTCTTTTTTTATGTAGCTATCCCTTTCGACTTACCGACCCTAGGTAATGGTTGTCATGTTTGCTTATCCAACAAATATATCTGCCTTTGCTGTTTTTCCTTTTCTGCTTTTAACTCCCCATCTCTCCTATAAATTTTCCCTTATCTGTCCTTTAATTTTCAATGTTTTTTTTTTAAATCAAGTTTAATCCATTATGCTGTTTCTCTTTTTCTTTCTTCTCTCTTTCCACCGGCTTCATTTCCCCTTCACATTTCTTAGTATTACATTCTTTTTCCTTCATTTAAGTTAACTTCCGGCTTATGAAAACTTTTGAATTTTTTCCGTAATAAAAGAAATTTACGAAATTATTTTTAACCGATACATTTATTTCAATGTATTTGTTTAAATAAATATATCTATAAACACCAATTTTTAAATTTCCGTATAGTTTCGTAATATTGTCTTTTGTTGCATTTATTTATGCTAGGAATACGATCCAGAGTAGACGTAAATTTTCTAAAAAAGAAATTAGAAGACTATACACTTAAGGCTTAACTTAAACCTTGTTTACTATATCTTCTGTGGTAACAAACACGAGATTCAATTGTGGCATCTCCCCGATATATTAGACTATTCCGGAAGATACATATTATCTAAACAAGATTTCTTGAACATTTATTAAGGTTTGGGATTGGAAAATTGATATCATGTATATATAGCAAACATTTATGAAATAACAGCATCCTTGAATAACCTGCAAATGAAAGATGTGAAATGGAACTGGTCAGATATATGCCAAAGTGCTTTCAAAAAGATTGTGGTTGCATTCGAGGCAAGTGATTCGAGTACTGGAGCAGTAATACTACACAATATAAGGGCTGAACACTTAAACAAATAGCCCATGCTTAAAGATCATTAACAGCAGCTGAAAAAAAAGGTACAGACAGATAGAAAAGGAATTATTGACCTTCATATTTTCTATGAAAAAGCCACATAGATTCATACATGGTAGAGAATTCATACTACAGACAGACCATCGTCCATTAGTGTCCCTACATAGATGAGAAAGTGTTTATATTTCTAGAATTAACTTCTTAATGAAGTGTTATACGTATTGGTAAAAAGTTATCAAGATATCTTAAACTTAGGGGAACCATGGAGGGGTTGAGTTCTGACAGCGAATTCACCGCCTATAAAAAATTAACCTTGGTCGAAAACCGATATGCCATGGTCCAGAATACATAAAAATTTCGGAGGACCCTTAAATGAAGCATGTTAGCAAGTGGTAGTCGATAGATACAGAAAATGGGCAGAAAAATTAAAATGTAGAAGACCGACTACCGCGGTAATGATAAGTTTCCTACACGAGATTTTTGCAAAGTTCGATGTACCAGACTTAGTTGTTTGAAGGTAATGGAACACACTTCATGTTTAAGAATGTAGTGCTTTCTATAATTCATTAGCAATAGAAAATATTACAACTTCTCTTTATCACTCAAGATCAAAAGAACAGGCTGAACGGCTTGTAGATACGTTAAAAAGGGCGTTAAAATAAGGACTCAGATGAAGAAATGCTACAAAGATTTCTTTGTATTTTCAGAATAACACCAAACCCAAAGCCGAATTCTGCAGAGTTGATGATCGCCAGGAAGATTAAGTCCGTTTTTAATGATTTAATACTAGAACGTATGGCAAAAATATCAAGAAATAACAATATACGTAAATACTTCAATCCTGGAGATAGATTTTTTTAAATATATCAAAGTGGGAAATGATTCTGAGAAGATGGCGTTATAGAAAAGCGGGTCGGCAAAATGACATACATGGTACACGTACGGAAGTGGGAATATAAATGGCATTTTAATCAGTTAAAACTCTGATTCACTGATTTGAAAAGAGGTAGGTATAGGAATTTTGTATGTCATGTTTGACGAACTCGCACCGTCGGAAATTGTTGAATCAAGTTTTTAATGCAAGAGCAAAGAATAGCAAAAGAATGTCTAAATATTTTACTGAAGCTGAAGAATATAGACTCCGGAGGAAGTCCTCTCAAAGTGGAGGTGCCATGTAGGACAAAAATGTCGATAGCGACAATTGGTTTTCAATAGGGATTGACAAAGCGTAAACACAATCGACCTCGTCTTGAAGTAATTAGGGGTATTTTGCTGTAGGGATCATGTGATGTGTAAAATCAACACAAATATCTGGGTGTATAATAAGCTTTAGGTGATTAACGTTGAGAAGAATAATGGCCTGGCACAGTATCGTACGAAGACATTATTGTTATTTTATGATAATCCATGAATACCTACATCCTGAAGGAAAACGGGTCATTAAGAAGATTTATTACCTCACAAAGAGATTTTAAAACAAAATTATATATATATATATATATATATATATATTACTACGTTTCTGGCACAACTCGGAGTTTCATGCATGATGCAACCATCAGATGCATATATATCAAACTGACAGTTTAATTGATTTGTATTTAAGTTCATGGGATGTTTATAAAAATGAAATCTTATAAAATTAAGTTACTGCTTTTTTAATAACAAGATTAAAAATGTAAATATTCTAAGGTTACATATAGATAAAAATTTCAAATTAAAATAAAAAATATTACAATAATAAAATGCAGGGCAAAGAAATCAAAGTGGCATGAAACTTAAAAATTTAAATATTCAAATATTACATTATTTGTTATCATTTTATCCCAAGCAAGGCATTCCACTGCCACTATTGCGCAACGGGTTACATAGGGGAAATTGATGAGAACGAGTGGTTAGTTATAGGAAATGTCGGAAGGAGGGTGGTAGACGGATGAGGATACCGAGGATGGGGTTTGGGTAGACGGGAAGAGTGTTGGGTAGAATGGATGCGAGTTAGTGTGATAAGATGTGTTTATTGACCTTACATTTATATTTCTGGAGATTGTAGCTGTCGTGGAAGCAAGTATATGAAAGGGAATTCCACAGGCGTGAAGTGCGAGAAAAGAAGCTGTTAGAGTAGAAATTGCGGTTATATTTTATCTGTTTCACTGTAGAAGAGTGGGGCCTAGTTACTAATCTAGTATCTCGTGCAAATTCATATCTAGGTGGCACCAGTAATCTAAGTTCATCGGAGCAGAAGCCGTTAAAGTATTTATAGAAAAGCCACAGGGAAGCCACATCACGCCGGTGAGATTGTGATTGCAGCCAGGCTGCCAAGTCGGTATCGATCACATTACAGATTCCCCGTTGTATTTTGTCAAGAACCCCGTGGAGAATAGCAGGGGCAGCTGACCATATGTGGCAGCATTGTTCAATACACGGGCGGATGGTAGATTTATATATGTGCAGGATAGACTCAGACGGGAAAAACTTCCGGGCCCTGCACAGAGAAACTACTTTCATAGCAGCGGATTTAGCAATAAATTCGATATATTCATTCCACCTGAGGTCCGCTGACAGTGTGAGGCCAAGGAGGCGTAGAGATTTACTCTCAAGGAGGCAAGCCTGGTGCATGCTGAGCGTAGGAGCGATTTTCTATAATGGTTAATTTGCAGCAGCTTCGTTTTGGAAGTATTAAAAGTTAAGAGCATTTTTTTACCCCAGCCCACTATGGATTGAAGGTCTTTCTCAAGCTCGGCAGTGAGGTTTGCTTTGTTGCCCACAGCCGATTATTGATCGGGGCGAGAGTAAACTGAGGTGTCATCGGTGTACATGCGTACTTGGGATCTCATAGCATCGGAGAGACCGTTACTGTAGATCAGAAAGAGCGTATGACCTAGGATAGAGCCTTGAGGGACACCCGCAATCGTATGATAGTTTTGGGAGGCATGTCCGTTAAATACCACCTTCAGTGTGCGGATAGAGAGGAATGGCCGGATTAAGTCCAACGAAAGTCCAGTTATGCCATAGATTCGCAGTTTCCGTAGAAGGCCGGCATGCCATACTTTGTCGAATGCTTTAGAGATATCCAAGGCGACGGTTCGGGCTTCACCATTCTTGTCGAGAGCCTGGTATATATACTCGGTGATGGTCGTTAGCATATCAGCAGTAGACCTGGTGAAGCGGAAACCGTCTTTGTCCGAGAGGAGCCTGTGTGCTGTTTGATGTTGAACCACCTTGGCGTTAATAATGGCTTTGAACACTTTGCCAGATATTGGAAGGAGGCTGATATGGGGCTCGGAGTCCGAGGGTTCTCTAGTATCCTTAAATATAGGAACTACACAAGAAGACTTCCAACAGGCGGGAAAGCAGGAAGCAGATAAGCAGAAGTTGTAGAGATCAGAGAGGACAGAGGAGAGTTCAGGGATACATTTCTTCAAGACTATGACTGGGATTCCGTCCCCTCTGCTTGCTTTGTGACGATCAAGTTTTGAGAATATGTTAGAGACCAGCGAGGGGGTAATGTGGATGTCATTCAGTTGAGCCTCAGTTCTAGGTGGGAAGTCGAGTGTAGATAACACAGACGAATCCAGTCTAGAATTCAGCCTTGTCCACTGACGAGGCGAGGGCCTCAAATTAATTTTATTAGTGGGTGGGTATTGAGGTTTTACACTTGTTAAGCACACTTTTACAGAGTCGCCAGTAGTCTTTGGAGCCGAACTTACAGGATGCTATGCGTTGCTTCATTCTGGCAGCAAACAAAATCTTAGCTTCGTTAAGTATCTTTTTAGACTTATTACGAGCTGAGGCGAAATAATTTCCTCAAAACTTTACTAAGCGGATGCACAGTCTTCAACGGGAAGACTAAAAACGGTGTCCCAAGTGACGTCACACAGGAAGTCGTGGAACGAGTCCCAGTCTGCTCTTTGTTAGCAGTAGGATATTTTGCTGGTCTGGGTTTCTTGGGTATAGTGAGAGTGAAATGACATGTTAACGGAAACTAAGATGTGTTCAGAGTTTCCGAGAAGGTAGAGCTGCATGGCAGAGCAAGAGTCTGGGATGGAAGTGAAGCAGAGGTCTTGTAGTGATTTCCTTACATTAGGTTTGTTGGAGAAATGTTTGGGGAAATTCACCACTTGCGTAAGAGATTGAGTGAATGAAAAATTCATGGTGTGGACATCAACAAGATCGGTGACAGAGTTTTCCAGCCACTTGGTGTAGTGGTTGTTAAAGTCCCCAAACACAAATATATGGGCAGATAGATGAGAAGAAATGGCCTTATCGATATTGTTAGAGATGCTATCAAGTACCGAACAGTCAGAGGAGGAGGGTGAGCGGAAGAGAAAGAAAAGATAGGTAACCAAACTTAGACGGCAGCACATGAAAGAAGGATCCAGGGATTCAAGAGAGGTCACCCTAGCTAGAAGGAGGTGTTCGCTGACATAAACACCAAGCCCATGCATATTGACATTGGAGTCCTTCCTGAGGAGGGGAAGGTAACCAGGAACGTAAAACTCAGAAGAGGGGATAGAAGGGTCATGGTTAGTTTCACAGAGAGCTAAGATATCAGGTGAGTTAGTTTGAAGGAATGATTCTACACTGTAAATTTAGTGCGAATACCTCGTATGTTTGCGAAGGAGACGCAGACAGCTTTGGGCGTTTTCTGATGAGCTGGTTTAGTTTTGCTATTTTGTTTGCTTGTATTCATAGTGATTTATTCAGAGAGAACCATGTAGATAAAAATTGAAATTTGTAAACTTTTAATGAAATAATATAAAAGGAATACGAAAATTAAATATTAAAATTTAAAATTGGGAATTAAAATTTAAAATTAAAAACTTATGGAGCAAATATCAAAATGGTTTAAATCATAAAAGAAAGAAAGAAAGAAGGAAAGAAAGAAAGAAAGAAAGAAAGAGACAAATGTATCGAGGAATCTATAACAATCTGGGTCAAAGAATTTAAGTAAGTATTTTGTTCTATGACTGCATGTCATTAAATCACATTTTTATCAAGCAAATTTGAAATATTGATATGGTTTAAGATGAAATGTTTTTCTAAAAGACTTAGATTACATTTATCTTATTTTCCATTCTAATATTTGGATTTGGCTACGATATTCCAGGTAATAATTGGCTTATTACTGTTGTTTTTTTAATTTCTAATAATGTATGAATAAAGCAGTACGTTTGCTGAATTGTTTAAAGAAACATATGGCTGTTAAATCTTATCTTTCACCTGTTAAAGTGTTTCCAAAGTAAAATTTAACATCGTTATCATCCGAATGAATTCGAGGTCACAGTCCTTTCGAACAATCATTGGCCATTCAATTGGCAGGTTTTGTTTTATCCACAGTTGCAATTATTTTAGGAAGGGTGATTTTTGCTATTAGTTGGGTGACGGATGTTGTTTATGTGGACTAAATATTCATTTCCTATGAGAGTATTATATTGTGAAATATATTTACCTATGTTTTTAACGCAAATATAACTAAGTTTGTCATTGTTTTTATTGAAAATACTTTTAGTGTGGGTGAGTTGTAGAAATGAAAAAAGAGATAAATATGATCCATTAGAAAAACTTGTCATATTAAACCATGTCAATAATCCTAATTTTCTTAATAAAAAAGATTTAATGAAGACATACTGTCATAGAATAAATTCTTACTGCAATTCTTAGACCCGGATTGATATAGATTCCTCATTAAGTTTGTTCCTTTCATTTTTTCTTTCTTTCTTTCTTTCTTTCTTTCTTTCTTTCTTTCTTTCTTTCTTTCATGACTTAAATGCCGTTTATTTTTGCTCCATAGATTTTTTAATTTTAATTTAACCCCAAAATTTTACTTTTTAATTTATTTTATTTTATTTTATTCGAATTTAAAATTTTTTCTATATGTAATATTTGAATATTTCAATTATAATGTTTTATGATTTACCCCCTTTGATGTCTTTTCCCTGCAATTTATTATTTTTATTTTATTTTTTATTTTAAGTTCTAATTTTAACATAAATTTAATATTTTTCTATATGTAACCTTAGACTATTTAAATTTTTAAACATTTTGTAAAAAACAGTAACTTACTTTATAAAATATAATTACCAATAACATCAGATGAAGTGAAATTAAAGTCTATCAAACTGTTTGTTTGTAATATGCTGTCTATCAGACATAATGTCTATCAAACTGTTTGTTTGAAAAATTTGATGATTGCATAAATCATACAATCATACAATCATACAATAAACTTATATTATGTATAGTTATTAATACTTTGTTATTGCAAAAAACCTAAAGATACCACTCATGGTAGAAACCTAGGCCGCGTAATAACTCCTTTACAAATGACGAATATATATATATATATATATATATATATATATATAGAAAGAGAAAGAGAGAGAGAGAGAGAGAGAGAGAGAGAAAGAGAGATTAAGATAACATCAGGTAGTAAACGGCGTCTTTTTTCTCCAAGTTTTACTTAAACAAGCTTCTTCAGAGATTTTTTTAGAGATTAATTATTTAGAAATTCTTTTCAAAAAATTTCCAAAGTTTTTAAATTATTTTTCATTATTATTTCAAGTAAATAGATTAAATGTGATATTTTCAATAAGCAAAATGCTTTGCTGTATTTCAAACTAATTTAAAAATTGACGTTATAGGATTTTTTGTTTTTCTAGCACCCTTTTATAATCTTTTATTCATCGATATGTAATGATTTCTATTAAAAATGAAAATTCCAAAAATAATATATACATTTCTGAAACTATATTTGAGCAATATTAGCTGATTTGAAGTGTAAAAAATCTGATAGGAAATAAATAGTATGTACTTAAATGTTAAAATATAGCAGAAATTAATTTTTTAACCAGACAGTAGCTGTTTTTAAGTTGTTGGTGAACTGACAGCGTGAAGATAGATCTAACGTTGTTCTCAAGATTTGTACTCAACTTTTCTATTCATGATTAGTAAATATAATTTTATTTAATAATATTATCAGCTAAAATATTCATAGTAATACAGATTTTTAGAAGATTAAAAACTTAATAAATTATTCGAAGTAAAATTTTAAAAAAAGAAAATAATTCTTATAAAATTTAATATTTATAAAAATATTTTTAAAGACAATAGTGTCCTTAATATATCTTTTATTATAACAGCATTTAAAAGCTTTCCTGAATAATAATGTCATAGTTTAATGTATGTTTATTTTACTATTAAGAGTAAATTTTCGGTAAATTTTCTATTTGTCTGACAAATCCAAATTGATAATTTTAATTCTCCGAGAACGCTTTTAAGTTTTTTAACTAATATGGGTTGTGGTGGATATCGGCTAGGAACGAGAAATTGGGGATCCAAGTTCGAATTCCAGTTGTATTCGTTGCATTCACTTACGCACAAAAAACCTTGGGAAAAGATATTAATCCATCTATTCATTCCAGTTATGTGTTAAATAACAGAACAGATAGGGTTCTATAGTCTTGGCTGGGAACCAATCGACCGCAGAAAGAAATCGCAACCTACTGCGGGATAATCTTCTGCCCATTCAGTCATGTCTTTTTCGAGACATGATCACCCAAGCGTGTATCACGTATGACACTTAACTGACTGGACTAATATACATATGAAGAGGGTGAAATTCCATAAAAAGATAATTAAATAAGTGGTAACAAATATAAAAAGAAACAAAAAACACATGAGCAAGGTTTTCTAAAAAATAATAAATGGTTTTATTGCTTGTGAATAAATCATTAAAATTTTATTGAAATCTTTCAGTTATTTGATTTTTGCAAACAGTTCTTCAACAATGTTTTTTTTTTTGCCTCAAGTAAGACGCTAATTTTAATCTTTCGTCCATCTGCTGAGGCAAGTAAAAAAATAACAGATTTTTAACCAAATTTCTAACGTACCAGAAAGGATTTTAAAAGAAATTAATAAAATATTAAAGAAAATACTTTACTGTTCCTTTTTAATAATAACAAGCATTTTATGATAAACGTTTTTACCCAGTTTAGAGCATTTTTACATCATGTTATGCTCATTTTACAGAGATTTTTGGAGGTGCTCTTGTACTAAATTTTTAGCGTATGCATTTGTATACGTAAAGGCTCGTTTAAATATTTGAGTGACTTCTTGATGTACCTGGTGTATCGGTTCGTTTACGTAGGAGACCATGGAATTAAATGCATGTTAGATTCATAGGTATATGCGACAAATGTGTCGATACTTGTATTTTTTATCCGTATCTCTCCTTGTGAATGATTTTAGAAGCAGTGTTACTTAATTTATTCCGACACAACGTCTAGTATCTAAACCAAGAGTCAACTATTACTCAGTGTTTGTTTGTTTGTTTTTTTGTTTTAAATCATTCCAGCATCTTAAAGTCTGGTATTTTCTTCATCCATTACATTTTTGTTCATTCTACGAACAGTAATATCATCAACCACATAAAAATGCTAAAATGTCAACTCTATCGCTATTTCCATCAACGAAAACAGCTACATCCCCATTCCGACCAACATAACAAGTGAATCTTGTTATATGCTTATTAGGAGCGTGAAAGCCTGAGACAAGATGTATAAATTTAAAGTAAAAAAAAAATAAAAAATAAAAAAATGACGAAGTAAAGGAGGAGAAAAACTACTGAGACAAAGAAGCCCCAGTATTCATCTTATTTATTTAAATCTATTCAGACTTAATTGTGTTGATTCGGTCCAACCTGAACATTACTTTGCCGTTATTCGTGTTTACCAACTCTACAGGCGTCAATATCTACTTTAACCGGTGATGGCTCTAGAGTTCTATGTATTTTCTTTCTGTTTTCTGCAGTTTGTTTGTTTAGACAAGACTCGACCCTGGCTTGCTGAAACAAACAAGTCAGTAACAAAATGATATGAAGAGGTTAAAAGATTTCACTGTAAATAAAGCTAATAATCAAACAAAAACAAATAGAACAAAACATTAAAAACAACTCAAAAAATACTCTGCTGTATCGTATGATGAATTAGGAAATATTCGGCTAAATATTTAACATACTGGCAATGTTTATTGTATATTACTTTAAGTTGAGGTTTATGTAACCAGAGATAACACAGTGTGTGTTTATTAACAAGTGAATCAAACGATTCAATCATTCAAGTTTAAGTATGATAGAACACAGCTGTACTGTTAGTGGTATAAATAATATTCTATCATTGATCTTTTTATCATAATCTCGCTTGAGAAAACATATATTGATATTATGGAGAAAGAATAGAAATTCAAAGTAGTTGACCGTAGTCGGGACCACCAAGTCAATGCGAACGATTCTTTCTTTAGCTGCATTTTATGCGCTTCGACGGGGCTACATACAATTTTGAACTGTATGTAGTTTTTCTTTTCCTAAATCAGTTATCATCGAAAGTTATAGAACCAAATCTGTTCTAATATTTACCTATAGCTTGGAGAGAGAATTGATATTCATTATTTCACAAGGATATGAGAACATAAGTGAATATAATGAACCCGACTGGAATTCGAATTTGGCTCTTGGATTCTACAATCCAAGCAATCAATTGCCCTACACTGGGTCGGATTGCGAAATCGGAGAGCCGAATTCATTACATCCTATACTTGCTCTGATTAAATAATTCTCACACAAGTCTAATATTTTATTCAATTTTTAATGCATCATCTGTTGCACCCAAATATACTATTGTTTTTACATTAGCTCCTTAACTGTTAGAATTTAATTTTAATAGATTATATCAATTTACCTCAATCAAGGTGCTAATATCACTAAGAGAGAAGGAGCTACTGGAAAGAAATTAGATGACAAAGGCTTTAGTTGGAACCGGAAACTCATTCCTAATCAGAAAATAAGGGATAAACTTCTACTCCTCTTAGAAAAAAATGTAGATTAGTGTGTACTGAGAGATAAACGAGCGTATCTATCCGTATTGATTAGCACCGGAGAAATATATATATATATATATATATATATATATATATATATATATATATATATATATAGCTGAAAAGTACACAGTTGGATACATCATATGCCATTGAATTTAGACCAAGGTCATTTATCTTGCACTCTATCGCCCGGTTCACACTCCACCCACGTCTATTGATCAAGTTAAGAGGCTCATCCCTTGTTCCCTGTTTAGGATGTGGTTTCCGGTTTTCTCTTTTCCAATCTTTTCACTATTATGTAGCCCCTTGCACATCAGTGGCGTTACCGCCTTGCTCGGGGTGATATGATTTAAAAAAAAAAAAAAAAAAAAAAAAAAAATTCAATAGCATAAGCGAAATGATCTCTGGTATGATCACTGATATTTGTTTTAAAATGGCATTAATATGCATGCAATTTTCCGCTTTATATCTCACTGTTTTTGTCCGGAATGCATTAGATGTGTCTTCCTCGAAACTAAAAAGCGCGGCTTGCCTTACTTTCTCCTAAAAAATTTGCACGGGTTTTTATTAAAATATATGCAATCGTGTCACAAAAAGTATATTCAGGTGTATTATGATAAAATATACAATATCCTTGGATCTGTATAATTTTCACTGTGTAATGTTCAATGTTTGTTATCTCTACAATCTGTTCGATCTGCGAATAATACTCCCTAATTGACAAAAAATATCTCAAAATAAAAATATTTTTTATGTAAAATAAACGTTTGTAAATTTTCAATATTAGACTGCGTATCTATTCTATGCATGTGAGCACACAAGGTTACAGGTTTTTTTTTCCTTTTTTGAGGCTGTAATGTTAAGTGGCATAATTATTTTTGCGGATATATTTTTACATGTCATTCACTCTTTGTTTCTCAATATAAACATATAAACACACACACACATTTATATGTGCGTGTGCGTGCGTGTGTGTATGTGTGTGTATTCCAAACAAGGACTAGATACCGGGGTGCATAAATAGCGATTTAAATAGATACAAATATATTTTTCTTAAATATTTAACCTTTTGGAATCCTTTTAGTTCAACATATTTTCAGAAGAAATCATTGCCATATTTTGACAAAGACAAGAAGATAGCTGATTATAGAGAATAATAAATCAGGAGAAGTTTGGAACACAATTAAAACCATTTATCAGTAAAGAGAATTTACGAATAAGAAAATGTTAAAGGCTCCAACAGAGTACAAAAATGAAAAGAAAATTGCTATTCACTGCTCTACGAATGGACGTAGATACAAAGGATTTTTTCAAAGTGAGAATATTCTTCCAGTAATTCCATAATTAGAGATCTTGTCCAGTAACCCTCTGTACCACACCATGTTAGAGGTATATCAAAGGAATAAAAGTACCATTCGGCGTTGATTAGAGATTTTAGGATATGGCGAACATATGTAAGAATCTAATAGTGTGATAATTTGAGGTGTCACTGGTTTTCCTTGAGTTCTTAAAGACAGAAACTACAGAGGAATCTATTCGACATGCTGGAAACCAAGAATTATCGAGCTATCTATTGTAAAGTTTGGAGAGAATAGAAACCAGCTCAATAATACATTTTCTTAGCACAAATTCAGGTATGCCGTCGAATCTGAAAGCCTTGTAATGGTCTAATTTAGAAATTATAACAACCACGTCGGATTTATATCCTGTAGTGAGACTTTTCGAGAAAGTTTTAGCATGATATGTACACTTACATTTAGTCCTGTCAACTGTAAGTCGCTGAAATCTTGTCACCAATTTTGTATTGGTCTCAAGTTTATAAAGTGTAGGTCTCACAGAGAGAACTATTATCATGAAAATATGAAAAGGCTCATGAAAACAAAGTTAGAATCGTGGAAAATTTACTGAACTTGGGATGCCAGGTTAGGACAATTAAAATTGCAGATTCTTTGGATCTTATCAGAAATCTTTAAATAAATTACAAAAGCACAAGTCGAGATATGAAACCTGGACTAATGGTAGGCTTATAAATATGTAAGAGGGCTTCTGTCTAGCACGATTCAGTGAAACAACATTCCAAGTAACTGATTCAATATAATATTTCAACTTCAAGCAAACGGAAAACTTTAGCCTGAGAAGGTCTAATCAGTTGCTCTGTTAGCATTAGCTATGCTACTAGAACGTAGAATATGTTCTTTCAGACGATTAAAAGAGAATAGTTTTTGAAGGCGTCAAAATTAAAAAGATATTCTTTGCATTATTTAACATCTAACTGTAGGTGAGTTTTCAGATCAGATGCCAATTTTGACCTTATCAACTTGGACAGACTTACTATTAAGACAGTACTAAATAGTTTTATCAACAGCATAACAACCGACCTGAAAACAGGTGACATCAGTACGGTCGTTGATGAAAATTAGGATCAATATGTATCTAAGGATAGAGCCCTTAGGGACAGTTGCATTAATGCAAAATTATATAGAGAAGATTGCTACAAACTAAAATATCTATAACCGCTATATAGCAATTTCTCCAGAAATTTGTACACACACATATATATATATATATACACAGTAAGTATTTAGAAAAAATGCCAATTTAACTGATTATTAGCTCATATATGGTTCAAGTTTCTAAATATTTTCATAAGTAATCATTGATCTCATATAACAAAATTATATTATCGAAGAAAAGTAAGTGAAAATAACGGCATTTTAAAAAAATGATGTTCATACTGTACAGTGAAGAAAATACACTTCAGGTAGAGGGATAGGTGACGTATTTTATGAAGATATATGGGTAAGACGCGTAGTTTACGGGAAAATATGAATAGGAAGCTCAGTTTATGTGAACATGTGGATAGGAGGCACAGCTTATGGCGATATGTGAGGAATATAACCGTTAACCTTACACATGAACAGAGTGATGATTTGTGAAACGGCCTCTTAGGAATCTGTTTCACGGAGTAGCAGTTCGCAGGGAAATTATGGCTCTCCAATAGAATACGAAGAGAATGTTAGTGATTTGCTATAAAGCTTATGGCACAGAGGGTTTTTTTTTTCCAGGAAGGTTAGAGCTGATGGAACGAAGGAATGTATTTTGAACACTTTTCATGCAAATACTGATAGAATAGCAAGTGATTTGCCACTCTTCATCTGTAAGAATAGGTTTGTATGGTGTAAAATATATATGAGAAAATTGCATCATTTTCGGCCAAGTCTTGCTATTCTAGAGGTAGAGAATATCTGAAGGAGTCCTGTACTCACAGAAGCGATACATAGAACCGATCATTTTCACAGCATCTATAACGATAGATTCTATGTACGAATTCCACTTGAGATTTCAGTTGAGCGTAAGTCCTAATAGGTGGTCAAGCATCGGGGCATTGTCGTCTATCGTGATGAATGGATATTCACTAATATCTATTCATCACAATAGACGACAATCCTGCGCCCGCTCGGTGTTTATAATTTTCAAGCTACTGAACGTAACCAGGTATGTTTCCTGTATGAACTGTTAAAGCTATGTCAGAGGATAGATCAGCTGCCAAGCTCTGGTTCTCTATTGTTTTGGTGATGCCCCCATATACCGATGTATCATCAACATGAATATTCACCAGATTGGATTTTAGTCAGATCATTTATGTAAAGTAGAAAAAGATGTGCTGGTGGGGGGGGGGGGGCTACATTGAATACCTGGACCTCGGATTTCTGCCTGATGCAAACAACTTTCATGAACCTCTACGCATTAGGAGAAACTTTATCATTCAGAATATTATTTAAAATTTCTATATTTGGAGAGTTAGCGAGACAACCTTCTATACCACACCATGTCAAACGTCCTTGAATTTTCTGATAGGTGATTCTAAAAATGTATTTATTGTCTAGTACATCACTGATTCTGTGAGCAATAATAGTAGTTAACTGAGATGTTCAAAATTTGCACATTTTGTAGCTCAACTGTTGTCCATATTCAAATGATCAACGCACTTATTTATTTTAAGATGAAAAACTCATCAGCCTCCTCAATGTCAATAGCTGTGTTTAAGCTTAGACGGATGAGGATTTATGTAAAAAAAGCAAGGAATATCTCTGACACTTTCGGCAGCCTTGGAACGGATGTCTCTTTCAAGTAGCCTTTAAATAATAAAATCATGGATAACTCAGGCATAATATTCGTAAAGGCAATGACATGAATTTTTATTTGGACCGGTTACCATCTTCGGAGCAAGACTTTTGATAATATTCAAACATCCCTGGCTGTGATAAAAATGTTACTGCGATTGTGCTCTATGAGAGGGGAGTCGAGAATGAGGTGATTCTTCACATAATGTGGACTTAGGTGCAAAAAGCGAAGCAAAGGGTGAAATAAATTCAAGGTCTTTTATGACAGTAGGCACAAAAATTTTAACTCCGCTGAGAATTTTTTGGAGATTTCCCAAAACTCCCGGTTTTCAAGTTGTTTTATGTTGACCTTGGTCTAGACTGCATGTGCATAATTACATTTTGCTTTTTCTAGAACTGTCTTGCAATGATTGCTTGCAGTTCTAAATTATGCAAGTTCCCTACTATACAGTTTTCTCTAGCATATATTATAGTAGTGGTTACAGTGAGCTCTGTAAGAAACAGGAATGAATCAGGGCTGGTTGTTTCCATTTTGTTGGATTTTTTCTGATATATAAACTCCACTCCAAAAATTATTAATTCGGATACATGAGCAGCAATTTTGAATGCATTAAGTTTAAAAATAACTGAAATAGAAGCTTCTGCTATGCAACATTTGAAACTCTCCCAATCGGCTTTCGTATATCCATAAATCGTTCTACATGAAGGAATGATTTTCGTTTGGCATTGACTTTGACACAGACTAATGAATACTCTGAACTGTCCGGGTGGTAACAGTTGCGAAACATTTTACATGTCAGGATGTGATGAAGAGGTCAAGCTGGCTCGCCTGATGTACTGTTGCATCAGTAACACACTTGATTTCAATGATCGCTGTCAGTTCATAAGCAAACGAAAAGTCTGGAGAATATCTGCATTTTTCACCCGTTTTGTTCAAGCGCAATAATCCCTCTTTGTGATATGATATTGATCTCACCACAAGTATAAAAGCTTGCCGAGGGATATTCAGAGGGGATATTATCAATCGTATTAGCTATTCGTTAGAACATTATAAGTGCGTTATTTTTAAGAACGATTGGAATGTGCGTTGTAGTGCAAAGAATATCTTCTCGGAAGGAGAAATCGATAGATCCGAGTTCGAATTCTAGTTGAATTCGCTGCATTCACTTACGTGCAAATACCCTGGTTAATGGTTTTAATCCATCTCTTCCCTCCAGCTATGGGTTAAATAACAAGACAAACATTGCTTGTTTGTCTTGATTGCTAGCATTGGTTGGCAACTAGTCTACCGCAGAAACTAATAGCAGCATACTGCTGGAAAATTCTCTGCCTAGTCAGTCATGTCTTGAAAGAGACATGATTGCCGAAGCGTGTATCACACATGGCACTTGACTGACTGAGAGGGTGAAGATGAAATTTTAAATAGATTAAAGGCATCTTCATTATCTTTCTTGAACATTATGCTTTCTTCTATCATTTCCTGATCAAATGAACATGTCTAAATGCTTTAGGATTTCAAGCACAAATTAAAAGAATTTCAAGCAAAATACACTGTATTTTTTGTGACCTCCAATGAACTCAAAAATCTGGTTAACATTTTAGAATATACAGACGGAATAAATCGTTCCGCATTATTCTGATAATGTACCTAAAGAATTAATTTTGTATTTTGAGATATAAATAATAAAGTATTGCTTTCTCTAGGCATTTAACTGAGGATAAATTGTAGCAGATATATCTTTAAAGAATAAGTTATAACAACGGAGGATAATAGCCAAATATTAACTTAAAAGTTAAATTTAAAAAAAACATTCTCAAGAAGAAAAAGGAATTTTGCACAAGTTTAAACGCTTTGATCAAAACTAGAATACATAATAATCAAAAACCAAATATTAATTCTCATGTAACAAAAGAAAATGTCAATGTATATATATATATGTATATATAACCCTACTTTTTTGGTACGAATCGAAATGTACTGAGTTATGAAATCATCAGGTGCATATTTCAAACTGACAGTTCATTAAATTTAAATTTAAATTCACTCGATGTTCATGAGAATTAAGTAAACAAAAGCAGTAATTTCACTTTTATAAAAGTTAAATTACTGCTTTTTTAATAATGATAATATTAAAAAGTTAAATATTCTAAGTTTATATGCATATAAAGTTTTAAAATTTAGAATTAAATACAAATTAGAAAAAACTAAAAGAAAATAGCTGGGAAAAGATATCTGGGGTCGTAAATGACGAAACGTAAAAATTTAAATATTCAAATATTACATGTGGATAAAAAATTAGAAATAAATTCAAATAAAATATAATTAAAATAAAATTTAAGAATAAAAAGTAAAATGTAGAATCAAAATTAAAAAATATAGGGAGTCAAAATTAAAGTTTTTTTTAATTCATATTTATTAAAAAGAAAGAAAGAAAAAAGAAAGATAGGGGTAAATGAAAAGGAATTTATATGAATCTTGATCTAAGAATGAAAGTGCGATTTTTTGTATGACAGCGTTTACGTCATAATTTACGTCACTATATATATATATATATATATATATATATATATATATATATATATATATATAACAAGAGAGGAACTAGATATATCTAATAATTTTCTTTCTTTTTTCAAGATCTGTGGAAACATTCAACTCGCTAAAAGTCAAGAATTATTTCTCCAGAGAACATTATGCCAAAAGCATAACGATTTATATGCATTTGTGGGAATTAAATGGTAAGAGCAGGAAAACTTTGGATATATATCGGAGATTCTTAAGGAAAGCTTTTGCATGCAACACAGTATGTAAAACGGAATTATGCCTGAAAGAAAATGTATGCATTTTAGAATTCCCGCAAAAAACAGAATATTGAATAAATTTCGGAATTACTTTCCAAGTATAGGCAAGTTTCTGACACAGTACTTACACTCTGTTTAAATGTTGAGGATGTTTCTATGCATGTATCTCAATAAAACCAAACGCACAGTATAGCATTTGACTAAATATTCGCCCAATGTGGTTTTATTATTTGTGAATATTTTTCATATTTTTAATGCTTTACTTACACTTTAATGTCAAGGGCAACTTTTTAAGCTAAAGTTACGCGATAACTTTTGCTATTATAAATACTACTATAACTTTAGTATTTTTTATTATTATATATACAAATATATATATACTTACAGTGTAATTTTAGATCTTAGAGCCAAACATCCAGACTACTTCGCAAATGATTCGATTATAGTAGTGAAGGATTAGGCAGAAATAACTACACTTTTGGGAATAACAGAATGGACAATACTTGTGTACATAGTGTCACTCAGCTTCTTCCATGATTTAATACATAACTAGGGGTAACGATAAGATGAATTCATATTCAAAGTAATTATACGTAAGTATTTGTAGTGAACTGAAAATGGAACTATTTCATATTTTAGTTGCTCTGTATCTCTCTCTCTCTCTCTCTTTCTCTCTCTCTCTCTCTTTGTCTTTATCTGTCTGTCTGTCTCTTTCCCTCTTTCACTCTCTCTCTCTCTCTCTCTCTATATATATATATATATATATGTATATAAATCAATTGTCTAGAAACAAGAACATGCAAAACATTTTTTATATAAGCCTCGAAAGGAAAACGTGTAAGAAGAGTCAAAGAATTAAACGAACTTCAGTTTCTCAGGAATCTATTTCAGATGAGACTTTAGAGTTTGTGCGTTGTGGTGCAGTGTATATCGACTCTGAACGACAACTCGGGGAGCCGAGTTCAAATTACAGTTGAATTCCTCGCATTCACTTTCGCACAAATACCCTTGCGAAAGGTATTAATCCGTCTCTTCCCTCCAGTTATGGGTTAAATAATAGGACAGATTAAGTTCTGTAGCCTTGGCTGGCAACCAGTGTACCGCAGAAAGTAATGGCAACCTACTGCGGGATAATTTTCTGCCCAGTCAGTCATATCTCTTTCGATACATGATCGCTGAAGCGTGTATCACGTATGGCACTTAACTGATTCTGAATTAGTTTTATTTATGTTCGTGTATTCCTACATATTTTTCGTGTATTTATGAGGTTCACACAGAGTTTCCCAAAGTGTACTTTCGTCATTCCTTGTGGGCTGTTATGTTGAAGGAACGCCATGTACATACTCATGTGGGTGGTGGGAATTTATCTATATTTTCACAAATTTAAATGCAACTAATAAATTTCGGTTAGAAACAGAAATTTTTTGAAAGCTGTCTAAATCTGTGGGAAGCTATTAATCTTTTCTTTATTGCTTTTCCATCTTCCCATGTGGTTTCAAGGTAGTTACAGTTTCTTGCTAAAAAAGAATCCGCTTGAAAATTACAAATGAGAAAATCTACAAATACTATAAAGTAGAATGGAACCTAGAGTAATGGATATAGACAGTAAGCACAAAAGTCAATTATCACATTGAAAACATTGAGATAAGCTATCTAATAAAAGTTGTTTCATCAACATTTTAATCCTTGGCATTTATTATAGAAGCTAGCAGTATAGCACGGCGTTGCTCGGATGTAATGTAAGCTTTAAAACTAATCCATGGTCCTGGAGTTCAGACTCTTTGGACGTTGGCACGAAAGACTAAAAAGCAATAGTTCTTTCCAGTTAAAGCGAAACCGTAGACTGAAAGAAAAATGAATGGATGTAAGTCAAATTTTGATTTCCTGATATCGATATCAAATAAGTTTTTTCGTCGTAAACTGAATTTTAAAGGCTAAATAAGTTCTCTGAATAAAAGGTATCATGGCTGAGACTAAGAACTACAAATATACCTCCTTAGAGCCAAACCCGAAGCAAAAGCTAAAATAAAAGGGCTGAAAAAATACAAACATACAGAGCGATAAACAGACACACACAAAAAAATCTTACCTTTTATATATATATATATATATATATATTATCGATTTTCTGCACTATTGTAAGAACTGCAACCTTGAAATTTCTGAATATCGTTTCTTATGTCTTTGTCTATGAGTGTATCAAATTTTGATTAAAATCGGACCATTCCTTCTATAATGCGATTTTTTTTATTATCGATTTTCGATATTTATCGGGGATACCTTGACACAAAACCTAGCTAAGCACACTCGCAGACGCTTATAGTACAACTGTGTAAATATTCAAGAAAATCGGTTCAGCCGTTTCGGAATCTATAGGTAAGGGACACACACACACTCACACATACAAAGTTCCATTTAAAAATAAGTTTAGATTTAGATGAAAACAATAGTAAAAGTATTTTTGCACTAATACCTAACTGGTATCCTGCTATGAAAGATGCATTCAGTATAATATTAGAAATTTAACTTGACAGTACGATGCTGACAAAATATTACGTGCCAAAAGGTGGCACTACTTGTAAGAAAGTTTGGGAATAACTAAACCAAACTCTTAGCTCGATGATATTTTAGTGTTTTTCTATGAAGAAAATGCGAATATATAAAGAAAAGATTGACATAACTGCGTAATAAAATCAATAAGATATACAGAGAGACAGAGACAGAAAGAGAGAGAGAGAAATGTTAATTGTTAACGACACCAAATGAGTATCGTGGATATGTATACAAATAAAATAACGTATCTCTGTTTGCTTTTCTAATATGTATGTTTATATATTATGCATAATGGGTTACGCACAATGCTGAATGAAAAGTATTTAGTTGCAACAAGAGAACCAGGCGTACTTTTGAGAAGTACAGAAAACGTTGATCACAGTTGTTACAAAGAAAAACAGACCGAAGTGAAAACTACATAATGGGACATCAAAATCAATCCTGTTGGAAAAAAATTTAATTTTCGATGATGTTGTTGACGACCACAGAAAATAGGATACAAAATCGGAAAACACAATGACAGAGATAGTGATCTATTCCAGAAATTAAATTAGGCGTGAGGAGATTAAATATTTTCTCTAGAAACAAACAGAAAAATACTGAACTGATATGCAATAATACTTCTTAGATTACCATGTACTGAACAGGTGAGCAACGACGAAAATTAAGCAAAAATGGAAACAAGTGAGTCATTGATACATAGCATCAAAAAAAGAGTTGAACTTATTGAGTACATAAGGAAATAGAGCTTGGAAAAGTTGACAATCTAAAGATATACTGAAGGCAAGGTAGACAGATGAAAGCAGCGTATAACCTACCTAACGAACTTGTGTAAATGTTTAGCAGAATAAACCTTAAGAAATATCTAAAAGCAAAATTTACTTAGGTTTACAAATGATAAGTTGAGGAAAGATGATGGTTCTCTTACAGACAGTGAATGCAATACAATCAGCTAACGGTTAAAGATTTAGCTTTATGTTAAACAGATGAGGGTTCTCACGATGATTTTTAAGAATAGCAAGCCATAAATGGTGTATGACAGTTGCAAAATGGTTTTAAAAAATCAGACACTATAAGAAAATATATATATGAAATTCAAAAGAAACATCTCTAAATATCGCGAACGCATAATGAAAGGGCAGCACATTCTACTTCTTTTATGTACCGTGTCCATTCAAAAGATAGGCGATCATAGCCCACCACATACTTCTCTCCCTTGTAGCTCTTTGTATCACTTTATTTTGTATCTCTTCCAGTTTTTGTTTCTTCTCTGCAATTCACTTTTTCAAGCCCTTGCTTTTCCCCGTCACCCTTTCCCTCCATCCCTCCGATGAGTATTTGTTATGTCGCCAAGTATAAATGAATAACTCAACAACAGAATCAGAATATAAGTTGTATTCCGCGGAAAGACGGTTAGTATGTGCATAAGTGATTAGTAATATTTACAATAGAAAGATACAAGAGTCCAATCCGTCGTAAGACGTGTGTATACGTGATTACTTCCGGTACGCCACCGGAAGTGTGACTAACTCTTCACTGACTCGCACTGACACTTCAGTAACTCATTAGAGACTCTCAAGTGACTCTCTACCACTCCCTTGTAGAGAATCCACCATTGCTATATATAGCAATGGGAACAGTCCATTTGTAGTCAAATAGAAACGGCGCCCTAACAGTATTCAAATTTCCAAGCCTTCCTTCCTCATTTTCTGTCCCAGAAATTTTATCTGTCTCTTCCTGATGTTTAGGTCCTATTTTGTTTACAGCCTCCCCAAATCTTTGTCGTTGCTTACATGTTCGATCTATGGTCTCTGCATCATCATTCTGTAGAAACATATGTCTGTTTCTTCGACTCCCTGCTTCATCAAACTCATATAAAATAAAAATTAGAGAATCGGTAGAAAGCAGTTAGTAATCTATTTAATAAGTGTGTGAATGAATGAATGAATGAATGAATGTCTTAACGATTTTGAACTATTCAAAAAGTTTAGTGTAACGAAAGTGACTTGTAGAAAGACATGATCGCCAACGTCTGGAAAATAAATGACGCATTAAAGGAGAAGTAACAGAAAATGCTAGAAAGATGTTTCAAGATATATTACACAAGAGCCAGAAATATATTACAATAAGTAAAGAAACACGAAAATATAGCTTTTCAAAAGAAAAATGAAAGAAAAACCTTACGTCACACGAGAAACAGTAAATGTCAGAAGTTTAATTTGAAAAGCATTTAATAAAAGAAATTATGAATAACGTATCCCAAAAAAAAAAAAAGAAGTTTTTTTTTTCAGAAAACAGAAATAAAAAAGGTTCTGTTAAAGAAAAGCGATAGAAAAACCGATAAAATACTAAATAGATAAAAATAAAAACAGCAACCTATTGATATGCCAACTAACAAATTATAAGGCAAACATAGAGTTTAATACATACATAGAAAATGATATTTGGAAGGATAGGGAAAAAATATATGCTAGAATATGAAACTGATAACAGAGAGAGAGAGAGAGAGAGAGAGAGAGAGAGATTGTGTGTGAAGAAGAAAGGTTTTTGAATAAATCAAAGGTTAAGAAAAGGGGAAGAGGGAAAAACCTATTAACCCGAAGCGAGGCGTAGCTAATCGTCGTTGTTTTGATGATAGCGCAATCATATTGCTTTGATTCGCCCTTTCGGCTCGGACCGACGCCATTTATCTTTGATCATTTTCGCGCTGATTTTCGTCGCTTTGATTACCGCCATTTCTAACTGATTAGTAAATATTTACAACCGCCCATTTCAAAGATTATCACATGTCGTCGATAATAGATAAGAAACGGCAAAAAGTGATCGATACATTAGTCAGTGATCTTAAACGGCCGTTGGCTTTTTGACATGTCTCAAAACAACTATGCCTACAGCCCCCACCGTAATTTTCTCATCATCTCCACAGCTTTAATCTCGTTCATGATACAAATCTAGTTTACAGTTTAGTTTCGTCGAAGTTTTGCGTCATATCAAGTATTATTATTATCATTATTATTATTATTATTATTATTCACAAGAGAATTTTATTAGAATTGTTATTCGCCGAGCAATAAATGTAATAATATTTGTAAGAATACTAGTGTAGGTGATGTTTTGTGATTGCTAAAATGAAAGTTGTAGGGAAATTAGGGTTATTCAGTTTCAGGGAAGAAAACGTCTGAATTCAAATAAAAATTGAATAGAAACGAACTGTCATTTTAGCGTATCCTAGACATGTGCAGTATTGCTACGGGTGGAGTATATGGATCTTAGTTTCATAAGAGCAGATTCTGCAGAAAACCGCTACCAAGATGATGTTTCCCTAAGCACTACAATCATGATCGTTTCTCGTCTAGAATCAATCGATATGTTCCCCATAAAAGTTGTACTAACTTTGTAAACTTCTACCTCGAGTGGCTCTAGGCCTTTGTACAGGGTGAGCATCATTAGAAAAGTCAATATGATCTTGATGCACTCAGAAAAAATATATATTTTGGTATTTTGGTAAACAGCTTCTTTAATTCAGCATAAATACTAAATACAATGCTGCGGTTTTTATATATCGTAACCTCATTTAATGTAAAGCTTTTCTTTCTTATTGCTGCAAAGTCTATATGATAATATACATTAGTGTTGGTAATGATGTATTGGCAGCATTTTTTATGTTTTTGTCAGAGTTTGTGTGCAAGCTTTTTAGTCCATTTCGGCTCTTTCGTGGACTGTAATGCCGAATTAATTTTTCCATCATTTTACCTTTTAATGCGAAGACTCGATGAAGTAATTTTTGCTTTTCGAAATAATCTCAAAATTCGATCAGAATCTGACGCCATGACTAAAAAATCCCTTACCATATTAAGACTATAAAAATGTATAAGCTACGTAATACACTTTCTTTTATTATTCTATGAAACTCTGAGACGTTATTAAACTATGTTTTTTAAGCTTAGCATGCACTCACCTCGTACATATTTTTCTTTAAGCTGATCTGACTATAAGCAGAGCCCGCTATTTTCTGTTTCAGTAATGTGTAGATATTTAAACGCAGGCATCTAATCAACATATGTACATGTAACGCGGTTTGCTAAATTCATATTATGGCATTTTCATATTTTTTATATATTCATTGGCTTTTAAATCTTATTGTAGTGTTTCAACAGAGGATGGAAAATGCGAGATCGAAATCCGAATATGAGTCTACTAGCGAAATAGGCCTTCCAGAAGATAAGCAAAGTAAAAATATACAGGAAAGTTTTATTAAAAGTGATGTGTTGCTGTGTGATATGCATCTTCATATATGCCAGTGAATTCTATTGTAAAATTTAATTATTAACATTTAAAATCTACTGCTACTATAATGGAGCAGGAAGATTTAAATGAGGAGTTACCCCAATGTTGGCATTGTTGACTTATTTTATTACTGGATTTATTTCCATAGACTTTTCCGTGTTTAGATTGGGCTGCACAGTATCGGAATTTTAAAGTCAGGTTTTTTTCTTCCTTTCTTTAGATAGAATTCTTCTCGGGTTGACGTATTACATGTACTCGAAACATCAGTGACCTACCGTCAAACATTTCTCTGGCCTGGTGCTTGACTTAGCTGCCATGGGCTATTTGACATACAAATAATGGTAGATAAGGCGACCTTATGATAAACAGTGGGAGCCTGTCGTCAGCCACTACCATCTCCGTTTAGGTAAACTTTGGAACAACATATACTGTGTATATTACGTGTTTTAGAAACTCCCTACCGCATGTTTACATTTTTTTTAAGATGTTTTTCTCCTAAATTCATCGAATTTTCATATATTTTAGTAGATATCTAAAACGAACTTTCTGCATTTACTTTTTTAGATTCATGAGGAAAGTTTCCTTATAACCCACAATTACGATTGTGAAGATGAGCTAGATATAAAAAAGCGAGCAGTAGATAAAGAGAACGTAAATTCGAGTAGTAGAATTTCGAAAATTCTCAAACCACTGAAAATGTTTTAGACTGATCATTTTTTTAATAGTTTTACCCAAAGTAAAGCAGTACCGCTACTGGTGCGTCGGGGGCTACAGCAGAGGAGAGTAAAAGGTTTCATAAGAGGAGAATGAAAAGAAGGGGAAACTGGTTACAGGGGGTGGCAGAGAATAGGATGAGAATGCGGATGTGATGAGATTTGCGTGAGAGTAGAATGAAATGGGGAAGCACAAAATACAGGGGGGGTGTTGGGGAAAAGATAAGAGGAGGATGGGAGTCATGAGGATAAAATATGGCAATTGACATTGCATTTAATCTCTTGGCGATAGCGGCTTTCAGGGAAGCAAGTATACAGCAGGGAGTTCCACAAGCGAAAAGTGCGAGAAAAGTAGCTGATACACTAGAAGTGGTGGTTGCATTTGATTGTTTTGACTGTTTTGCCAGTCCGGTTGCTCGAGTAAATTCTTCTAGAGGGAGCATCAAAGAGTTAAGCTCGTCAAAGCGGAAGCCGTGGGTGTATTTGTAGAAGAGACAGATCCCATTGGTGAGAGTGAGTAGAGTCGAGCTGTCAGTTCGGGATCGATTATATTGCAGATTCTCCTGTCGAGAATGGCACCCAATCATTTTCGAAAACTGATAAGGATAACAAAAGTTTAACTAAAGTCTACAGATGTGAGTGATTTGAGTTTTGTGTCAGAAACCACTAAACACATCATTTGAGAGAATGGACTCAGCTGGATGTATTTCAGTTAAAAGTTTATTAAATTGAATAAAAAGTACAATTAAGTTGGTAAAGAAATGTGAATGATGGAATGCAAATCGTTAGAATAAGATCATATTCAGCGATGTAAGATAGAGCTGCTGTCTAATAAGCCTGAATTTCTTATTGAGGCAGAAATGGTTGTATTATATTTCCGAAGACATCGTAACTTTTCAGTTTGTGGAGAAGAGCAGCATGCCAAACCGTGGTAAATGTTTTCGAGATGTCCAACGCAACCGCTGAATCTATAGCTTTTTTTTTATCTAGAGCACGGTAAATTATTTCCGCAATTATCGTCAGTACCTCAACAGCTAACCTGGAGAAACTAAAGCCGTACTGCTCGTCTCAAAAAGGCTCCCTGACGAGAGATATTGAAACAATTTTGTATTAATTAGAGCCTCCAAGATTTTCCCAAAAAGTCATAGAAATCTAAGAATCCGATAGTCGAGAGTGTGAAATGATAGTGTGTTTCACGCACGTCTAGAATTTACAGTACAAATCCTTTAAAGATAATCCTTAAATGAAGAGAGACTCAGATTTACCAGTAAATGGAATTTTTATGTAAAGTCGACTCTAATACAACAAGGACCGTTGTGTATTTATAATTTCCCTCTTTTCACGTTAATAGAGTGGGAGGCAATATCAGTTTTCCTTTATAGATACCATATTGCTCTCTATACAGATGTAACACTTAATATTCTATATTAAATACATCTTTTTGGATTATCCTCGACATTCACAGATTTGACATTATTATCTATATATATATATATATATATATATATATATATATATATATATATATATATTAATCATTTCACCCGGAGCAAGGCAGAAATGTCACTGATGAGCGGGGGGCTACATAACTGTAAAAAGATTAATTAGAAAAGAGTGAGGAGTACAAACTAGTTAGAAAGGAGCAATAGAAAGCTGAGAAAGCAGGTGCGATGACAGATACATAGGTGGAGAGAAAGGGAAGGTTATACGCGGGTGGGGAGAGAGCTAGAGTCCAGTGGTTAGTAGATGAGTATTGACTTTGCATTTAAATTTCTGGAGGCTGTAGCTGTCAGGAAAGCAAGAATATGGGAGCGAGTTTCACAGGCGGGAATTGCGAGAGAAGAAGCTGCAGGATAAGAATTGTCGTCTGCATTTGGTTAACCTGACTGTAAATGGGTGGGACCCAGTTGCCAGTCTGGTTGCACGAGTAAACACCTGTTGAGGAGGCACTATTTATAGAACAGACAAAGGGAGGCCACATTTTGATGTTGGGGAAGTGGCTGCAGTCGAACCGCCAGACCAGTACCTATGACATTATAGACTCTCCTTTGGAGCCTGTCGAGAACTCTGAGGAGAACGGCAGGAGCGCCTGACCATAAATGGCAGCAGTATTCCATGCACGGACGGATGGTTGACTTGTATATATGCAGGATGGATTCAGGCGGAAAAACATCCTGGATCGACATAGTGACCCAACCTTCTTAGCAGTAGATTTAGCTATGGATTCGATATAGTGGTTCCATTTGAGGTCTTAGGAGAGGGTAAGGCCGAGGAGGGGTAGTGTATTGCTCTCATGGAGAATCGCTTGGTCCGTGCTTATGGGAGGCAGGAGAGGTTGTCTGTGATGGTTGACAGACAACAGCTTGGTCTTAGAGGCATTGAAGTCGACAAGCCACTTCTTGCCCCAATACACCACAGTGTGTATATCCCGTTCAAGGTCAGCAGCGAGATTATGTCTGTCCGCCACGACAGGTTTCTTACTGGTGCAGGAGTATATTGTGGTGTCATCTGCGTAGATGCCTTCTTGGGACATGATCTCATCTGGAAGTTCGTTTATGAAAATAAGGAAGAGCGTCGCGCCCAGGATAGAGCCCTGTGGGACACCAGCATTCGAGTTGTAGAATGAAGAGACATGCCCATTTAAACGACCATCATTTTGCGGTTATTTAAAAAAGATTGGATCAGATCAAGCAGGCGACCGGTAATACCGTGAACCCGTAGCTTGCATAGGAGGCCAGAGTGCCAAACCCTGTCAAAAGCCTTGGAGATGTCCAGAGCAACCGTGCAAGCCTCGTCAGACTCATCAAGGGCCTGGAGCATTTACTCCGTTACGGTTGTTAGCAAGTCGGCCGTGGACCTGGCAAAGCGGAAGCCATATTGCCTGTCAGAGAAGAGTTTGTGGGCAGTAAGATGTTGAACTATTTCAGCATTGATTATGGCCTCGAACACTTTCCCGAATATCGGTAGAAGACTGATAGGGCGATAGTTGGATGAGTCCGAAGGTTTACCACAATTCTTAAATACAGGAACGACTGGAGAGAACTTCCAGAATGCAGGAATACGGGAAGCAGAAAGGCAGTAGTTAAACAATTTAGAGAGGACAGGGAAAAGTTCAGGAGCACACCTCTTAAGGACAATCACCGGGATTCCATCGTCTTCACTCGCCTTATGGGGGTACAGCTTTTAAATTAATTAATATATACGTCGTGGAGTTTGGCCTCCGTTCTAATAGGGAAGTCGGGTGGATGTACTCCAGATGAGTCAAATGTAGATTTGGATGAGAATCTGCGGGCAAAGCACTCAGTTTTGTCCGCAGATGACGTGAGAAACTCAAATACATGGATTAAAGGAGGTATTGAGGATTTGCTATTGTTCAGCACTCGTTTGCAATTCCTCCAATAGTCCTTGGAGGCGAACTTGCGTGTCAGATATGCGCTGTCGCATTCTCTCAGCAAACAACCGTTTGGCGTCATCTAGGGTTCTCTTGCACTCATTGCGAGCAGACGTGAATAGGCGCCTATTGTGATCAGATGACTGTCTCCGAAATAGACGGAAGTAATGGTTCCTGTGGGCAATGGCGGCTGAGCAGGCAGGAGAGAACCACGGAGAGGAATGAGGTTTTATGCAATACTTCCTGGTGGGTATGAAGGCATCAATGCCAGCTTTCACCCATGATGAGACCACAGAGGCACAGTCATCAACTGGGAGATCGAACAATTTTCCACAAGGGACGTCGCAGGGGAAATCGCGAAAGGCATCCCAGTCAGCTATTTGGTATAGGTAGGAGGTCCTATAGGTAGGGGGCTCCTGGGGGAATGAGAGTGGAAAGAAATACTGATAGAGACAACAGCGTGGTCGGAGTTGCCAGGAGGGCAATGGTACGAGACTTGACAGGCGTCAGGCTCAGATGTGAAACATACATCTAGTAGTGAGGAATGACCCGAGAGAGTGCTTGGGAAGCGAGTGGGGAAGTCCACCACTTGCGTAAGGGATTGGGAAATAGCAAAGCTCATGGCGTGAATGCCCCCTGGATCAGTAACAGCGTTTTCAAGCCACTCAGAGTGATGGGCGTTATATATATATAAATTTTTAAAGGTACAAACTTGATAAACTATTTTAAAAACAAGGAAATATTATTAGTATTAATGGTTCTTTCGTCTAACATTTTTTCAGCAGACAATCGTTAGAAAATGAATTAAACGAAAAGAACAATTATAACAATAGTGAAAACCAAAAGAAAAGGGGAGAAAAACACGATAATATATATATATATATATATATATATATATATATATATATGTATGTATCGTGGGAAGGAGAAATCACGTGTAGATAATTAGCGAAGGACGATTAAAATAAAATATCCCACAAAAAATTTAGAGACATTTCAAGAAAATGTTGCATGAAGGTGAATTTACTCCACCTCCTTTTCCTAAGAATGTATTTTTCTAGCTCATGGTACTTTGTTCTAGTTATGCGGAGTTTAGCTTCGAAAATGTTATTTATACCCAGGTGGATGGGGTTCAGATAGGTATTCAGTTTTGCCCTGCGTTGGCTGATGTTTTTAGGAGTTACTACGAGCCGTTACTTTTTGGCAAAGTGTCTAAACTTTTATTCATTTTAGGTACATTGTTGATACTTTTGCTACGTTTTCTACTGAAATAGAGGCCGTGACCTTTTTTAATAAGCTTAACTCATTACACAGATGTTTATCCTTCCCTATGGAAGTTCAGAAGGATAATTACTTAACCATTTTGCATGTTGATGTTGAGCATAGTAGAAGGAGATTTCCTTACGTGTATCTATGTTAAACACAAGTTTACTGGCCTTTATACGAATTGTGTGTCTTACTAGAACCTTGGTGCACAGGGCAATCAAAATTTGTTCCTGTATTAGACTCGACGCTGAACTGGAGAATATCAGGGAGATTTTATTGTGTAATGACTCTCCAGAATAACTTATTAATTATCTTATTAATAAGAAAGCAATATAATTTTATTCTTCTAAAATATTGAAGTTTTCTAAGTGTGCGTTATATCTGAAGATTCCATGAATTTGGGATAAGAGCCAAAGGTTAGTAAAGCAGATCAATAATACTGTTCCTAATTGTTTACCGTCTGTTATTCTGCGGTGTATATTTCATACTAGGTTTGCGTTTCCGTCGTTTCACAAGGATAGTTTGCCCTACATTAAATTGAGTAATTTGGTTTATAAATTTAATTGCAACTGTGCTGCTGGTTATGAGGGGCGTACAAACTTACATTTAGAAACGAGGCTTAATCAGAATATGCCTCCGAAAATAAGACTTAGCAAAATCAGAAACATGTGTTTCCTTCCCTCTACAAATATGTAATCGGCTATTGCTCAACATTTAGTGGAGAATATAACATGTGTCAAGTCTAATAAGAAAGAGTGGTTTAGAGACATTCATAGGGCTGGCTCCAGTAATCATTTAAAGATTTTGAAATCAGTCTTTATGTCATTACGAAATTTGTTAGGGGATATTTTATTTTAATCGTCCAACTCTAATTATTTACACACGATTTACCCTTCTCTCAATATATATATATATAATTTACTTTTCGTTTGGGGTTAACTCTAATTGTTGATCTGGAGAAACCCGTATTCATTTGATAGAAAACTTTTCATGGTAGATTTCTAAGCAAGAGATGTTTCATCCCCACATCGGAAACATCATCAGCCATTCCAGGGTAGCACTTGGGACCCTGCCCTTAAACAAATCCCAATGAGACTTGCTCCGTCAGGGAGGAAGCCCGCTCAACCCGACTAGGGTGAATGCGGCATACATACATACATACATTCCAAGGGAAGCATAGTCATATAGTGTTACCCATGAAAATCAAAATTAATTTTAGCCACCATCATTCAGCATAGTACCACTGAAATGAGCTCAGCTTTCTGTGTCCGTAAAGACGGCAAATTTAAATATTGGATAAAACATTTTTTGCAAGCAACTTACAATGCCTTGTGTCATAATGATTTTTGTATTTTTCACTTTTTTAGTTTTCAACATTTTTACTTTATTATCCTTCGTTATTATCCTTTATTTTCTTTTGTTCATTGGTATTAACTCGTTAACTTTCAACTTCAATTCCCACAATAAACTAAATATTTATCAAATAGCACTATTTCGTAATTTTAAAAAAGTCGGTTTTTGATAAATTGAGAAGCTGGATGCTATAATAATGTACGTAAATGAAAATAAGAATGCGCTTCAATTGTTATATATCTTAAAAATACGATGATAAGTAACTCTCTATCAATCTAAACATTTTAGCATGCGAGAACGTGATTTTATCCACTTCCTCTATGAAATTGAACTATTATTTTGAAATGTTCCAATTGGAGGAATTCTAATTATTTAATATGATAAAAAACTTATATAATCTGATTTGAGGTTTCTTTTTTGATGGATGAACAAAAACCAGCAAAAGTTCTTTTTTATCGTTATTATTTTTGGATTTATTATAAGGCTCTTAGGAAATCAACAAATAGAATAAACAAAATACCTTACCGCTATTGATTACTAGAATGCGTCTTGATAGTAAAAAATTATATATATATATATATATATATATATATCCTGTTGAATAAGAGAGAAGAAAATAATTACATCAGTCAACACATTAATTTAAAACAGTTCACAATTTAGAAATTGAACAATGAATATGTATTATTATTATTACCTTTGAACATGTGAAAAACTGCAAACTACTAAAAATTGTACGTTCCAAGTAGCTAACCGTGATGGTAACCACTAAAGAGACGGTGTTCTTTTAATGTCGAAACAAGTTTGCAGTATTTTGTAATTTTTCACATGTTCTACATTAATAATAGTAATAATAATAATATATATATATATATATATATATATATATATATATATATATTATTTTACTATATATATATATATATATATATATATATATATAGAAATATGGTAAAAATTGCTACACTGAAATGAAAATCACAATTAGGCGTAAAGCTTATCAACTGATGATTTCTATTTCCACACAAATGCAATATATATATATATATATATATATATATATATATATATATGGTTATGTCAATTTTACATTGTGACAGAAATTTCTATGTTTGGAGATTAATTCTCATCATCAGTCAATGCTGGTGTTGTTGTGCAGATGATTTACATTTAAATGACAAATACTTTCGGTTTACTGTGAATGTACGTGTGTGTGTGTGTGTGTGTGTGTGTGTGTGTGTGTGTGTTTCTAATCAGAATGGAGATTCACTATGGGGTTTGACCCCGGTGAATTTCTGTGCTATCCAACATTTTTCCTCCTCTTTTTTCTTCTTTCTTTGGCTCTATTCTTCCCTTGTCTATTTTCCCTCGCATTTATCTGATCTTATCATTTTCCCTTCAGTTTTATTACATTTTATGTGATATTCTTTTTTAGTAGTAGTATCAATCTTCTTTCTCGTCTTCTTAAATATATTTGTTAAATAAAAGTTTTTTTTTTTCAAAAAAACTCTGAACTGCTATTTTTCGCTCCATCTATCAATTTGCTGTAAAGGAAAACTAACTTATTCTATTCTTGGCTTTATTTTTATTTTTAATTTTAATTAATTCGTCAGTTAACATGTTATTTAATTTAGGTTTTATCCATTTTCTAATGTGAATAATTTGCAATGTCTACATATGACATTAATTTCGTTGCGTTTGTTTAATAAATTTTTATTTTTAAGGGATCTAATAATAAATAGTTTTTTATATAAACATAATGACCGCGGTTCATTTAAAGACTTACATGTTTTAGCTTCTTTTAGGATTTTCCACTTTATTTTGGGTGTTTTTTTTTTGTTTTCTTTAAGTACCAATGATATCTCAATAGGGATGTTCTATTTCCGTATTTGCTATTATTAAATGAAGAGGTATGCTGGTAAATTCTCTGCTTTAGTGTGTTTTTAGTACTCCCTATATAGACTTTTGTATTGTTTGGGTTTTCCTTCGTCCATATTTCACATTGATAGATTATCGAATCCGTCAAACACCTATTTTCTAGCGGACAGTTTATGGGGTTTTTACAATTACATTTTTTCTTGTCTAAATTGTTATTTTCTGTTGCCTGGTTATTTTTACTGGTTTTGTTGAATTTTTAAAAAATATTATTATTGTGGTTTATCATAATTTTTTCTAGATTATTCATACAGCTGTAACTTAATTTTATAGTGTTTTTATTAAATATTTTGCTTAGTGGAAAATAATTATACATCTGTATCTACATCGTTTAATACAAGCATATTTTTATTATTTTAAACCGAGCATCGTTTGATTAAAAAGCACTATATGTGCGATTCTATATATAGACATATATGCTTGATTTATGTTTCCTTCTGTACATTTTTCTATAAACCGAAAGTATTTGTCATTTAAATGTAAATTATCTGCACAACAACACCAGCATTGCCTGATGATGAGAATTAATCTCGAAACATAGAAATTTCCATGTCGCAATGTAAAATTGACATAACCATATAATTATATTATATTATATTATATTATATTATATCAAGCTCTATAATACTCATTATATTGAGCACTGTTTATAATAAAATAAATGCCAGAGCACTCAAAATATAAAAAAAAGCTTGAGTCCTCTTCACTTGGAAATATATATATATATATATATATATATATATATATATATATATATATATATACATACACTACTAATAATTATACATCTGTATCTACATCGTTTAATACAAGTATATTTTTGTTATTTTACACCGAGCATCGTTTGATTCCAAAAAGCACTATATGTGCAATACTATATATAGACATATATGCTTGATTTATGTTTCCTTCTGTACATTTTTCTATACGCGTGTTAACATGTATATCAGTATATATTTAAGCATTTTATTTTTAAACCAATACAGGCATTCGGAGTTTTAGTTACAAAAACATGTATTAAAATCAAAGTTTCAGCTATGATTATATAAAATTAAACGCTTCTTAAATGTTCTCCAAATAAAAACTTAATAACTATAAAACTGCTGAATACTAAAAACCATTCTAGATTTAATGAAAAACTTCATCCTCAGTGACTCCACAACAGATTATCACAAAAATCTCAATAATTATTGATTGGAATCAGTTATTTTCTATCAAGGAAAACATTTTCCAATAAAGATATCTTCTATGTGCCATGTTGCGTAAGGACGAGCATAATGTCTGCAGTGGGTGTCAGCGAACTATAATAGTTCTCATTAATCTTAAATGCTATTAATTCACACTCAGTTCAACTGCTACTTAAACATTTAGTATCACTCAAATGATAAAAAATTGTGTATTTCTGTTTTTTTTTAATATCGTATAATTATATTTTTTTTACTTATTGTTTTGGATTTTCTTTCCTATCTAAAATATAAAAGTTCAAAAACAAATCTCATTCTTCCTTTAAATTTTTGTATGTATCGCAGATTATTATCAAGGATTTTCAAACTCTGTTTTTCAAAACACGTAACTGGTAGCTCAGGCTTTGAGCCAATCAGGCGAAAATCTACGCAGTATTCTAGTATTTCTTTTGTATGTTTAAATATTTTCTTGATGGCGCCGTCTAAATTATTTCAGCTTTCCATCTTTAGATTTCTTTTGGTTTCTATGTAGAAAACTACATCAGTATTCCTCTCGCCTTGATAGCGACAGATCAAATGGTCACCTACTTATGGCACGTCTGCTTAATTATCTAAGCAAGGCTTAGATTCAATTTTAGGGTTTATTTATTTCATTTATAATCTATCTATTGCTCAAATGGTGATATCTATCAGAGGAAATATTTTCTGTGTTCACAAAGACAAATCTGATATCCTGACTAGTACTGAAATAACATTCTCTTTTTTTAAAAATCGTAATGACTTTCGAATATTTATCTTTTCTAGCTCTGTTTTGCTTTTAATTTATACCATTTATTACTGAAAATAGATTAAATTGGATCACTTTTCTTTCTTTTTTTTTTCATTTTTTTTTAAATCAGTCATGTCTATAAATATACTATACTTTATTATAACTCTTGGCTTACACGTCAACTGAGGGCATTCCATTGTTAACAATAGTTTTCCGCTAGAGATGTTTCTTTTTTTAAAAGTTATACATGTATCAGCTCTTTTATAACATTTTTGTACATTTACCAGGATTTTCATCAGATATAGAAAAGTTAAATGCTGTCTACGTTATTTAACAATAGACCGTATATTTACATTGTTTAATGACCTAACCTTTATGTCAATCCGCATATTTTGTTTTTTATGTCCTGGATATTTTATTGTTTTTTTTTTAGTTTTTTTTTTTTTTTGTTTTTTGAATTGTTAGTGAAAGATTCACTCTTTGTCTTAAGATGTGCTTGGAACAACCATGTCCATCCTATATCGTATATACTTTAAATTAGTCTCTTGAAAAAACTGTTGACATTATTGTCTTGCCATTTTTAGTTTCTCACTTCCAAATTTTGAGATGGTATAATTGTCATTTGTCGGTCATTCATTCACCATATGAAAACTTATTTACGTTTTGTTTTGGTTTCTAATTCTCCGACAACAAACCCTTCGCTTTTATCACTTTCACATTTCTTTGTCGGCTGATTTACTTTTCATTGTCGGCTGATGGCAATATCGCATTGAAACACTAGTTCTAGCACGATCATCGAAGTTAAGCAACTTCGAGCCTGGCAAGTACGTAATTAAGTAATACCAGGTGCTGTAAGTTTGGAATTATGGGTGGTATAAATGATGCTAGAAATTAGAAGAGCCAAAATTCAGTTCCAGTCAAGTTCTTTCTATTCACATGCACGTAAATATCCTTGGCCAAAAATAGGAGATAACATATTCTCCCTCAGGTATGATTTAAGTATTATATTCTCCCCCAGGTAGGATTTAAGTATTTATGTATTACTAAATTATTTTATTATAACCAAAAAATTTTCCCTCTAAAATTATTTTCAGGCTTTAAATAACCTGCAAAGTGTTAAGCCGTTACATTCTATTTTCATTTTCATATTAAACGCACCAATGCTATCCTGAGATCTCCTGACATTATCCCTATGATTTCTACCTTCTGTTACTTGTGTAGTTTAGAAATAGCATTACATGTCTTGCTAATCCTTCTCATATATTCATAATATCTTTGTAATTTCTGGTCTCTTTTGAATGTCATAATTTTGCATAGATTTTTGCATTCAGCATACAACAGTGAATGCAAAATAATCTCATCAAAGATGAAGAAGCGACTTGAAGTATCATGAAAATAGTTCTACAGAAAGATACTGAGGATACCATGAACCGATCATGTAACCAATGGTGAGGTTTTAGATGAAATGGAAACGAAAAGAAAACTTATAAATATATCAGGAAGAGGCTGTTAAAATTTCTGGGGCACCTAATAAGGAAGGAAGACTTTAAAAATCTGATACTCATAGGGTATCAGATCGATGGAAAGAAAGACAGAAAAAAAGAATGCGTAACATACTTGATGATTTTGAGTAAATGAATGGTTAATCAGGGATTGGGAGAAATAACGAAAAGGCAAAACTTATTACTTGCTAGAAGCGACAAGAAGATGCGGAGTGCCATTATCGCTATGTTCTTAAGGGAGACTGTAGATAAAAAAAGAACTAGCAGGTTATTTCCGAGTCGTTTATATATATATATATATATATATATATATATATATATATATATTAATACAAACTTACCTTCCTACTTTTTTTTACAGTAATATATTAATATATTCGGATGTCCGGTGCTGAAGAATATTCGTCTTATTTTTTTTTAATTTTAATTTTCATGTTAACTTAATATGAGCTTTTCTTCTAATTAAATTAATACAATAGCATAAAAATATATGAATATAATGAAAATCCTTATACCGTACATTGCTGAAAGATCATTAAATAGTCTGAATTTTATTGCAGTTTAATCATGTTAATGCTAGCACTTTTACTTCATGATCAATAAAATCTAATTCATTTTACAAACTTCTTAGCAACAAAAAGTCATTGTTTTTTTAACAAATCAGCCATATTTGTTTTAATCATTTAGACATTTTGTACACCACAAACCAAAAATTTATCAGTGTGTAACTGCTTACATTAATCTATACTTTTGCTTGTATCGGATTGTTATTACGCCTGAAAGTATAATAATATCAGCTGAATTCATCTTGAAGAGGAGTTTGGCCAAACCTGCGAAAATGTCCTTGTGTCAATCTTAATAGAACTCCCCGAATTTAAAAGTTCAGCAGGGTGCTAAGTGGTTAAAAATTATCAAAGAATAAATCGAATGTTTGCAGAGGAATTGAAAGATAAAAAATCTCATTTTTATGAATAAAAGATTATTTATTAATTATGTTGTTTAAAGATGCGTTGGATGTCGAATGTTCATTGCAAAGTTTCTATGAAGAAAAGTCTTATAGAGATTTGTTTCTGTATATGTGCACGAATGTAGTAGGCGTTTGTAAGTTGAGTTTGTTCCTCTCTTTCATTTGTGGCTGCTGGACAATTAATGAAGAAATGTATAAGTGAGAGGGATAGTGGTCGTCTGCTCAGAAGAAGAGTGCACAAAAGGTACACAAGTCCTTCCCTTAACAGGGAATTTTGTCAATAAGCACCGACCGTTAACCTTTGTTATGCGGCCTGCCTTAAACGTACCCTTCCCTTGTGTCGTTTTAATCCAGACAATATCCTATATCTCGTAAGCTCCTCGAGTATTTCATGGTTCTGGCGGAGGCATGACATCAGTGTCTTTATTGATATACAGCAAAAAATGTTATTTTACGCGTAACAGAATGTAAGTGGTGCTATAGATAATGTGGGTGAGTGATATGTGTTATGTACCGAACACGGTAAGCATGTTATTAGCGTGTTCGTAGTTGATATTATTGAGTGTTGAGTTTTTCGTTTTTGTTAATTAGGCTTCCATTATTTTCAATCTTTTTTGCATGTGAATCATGCTATGATATTTTTGAATACGGTTTGGTAGGTCTATATGTGTGTTTAAACGAGATCGAATTGAGCTCCATAGAGAGAGATGTAGTGTGAGTCTTCGAGTCGGTTTCGTGGTGGTACAGCCGATATAATTAATTATAAAATTAGGATCAAGAACGCAGTTTTACAAAGTACATATGAAATAGTAAATAATGTTGGTTTGTTGTAGTTTGGATCTCGCCGGTAAATTTATCCTTGAAAACAGCTAAACATTCATCCTCGAAAACACCTAAAAATATAGCCAATTGCTCTCGGATAAAAAAACATTCGGAATAATTTTGGTATATTTTATGTCCCGAAAAGAAAGAAATTATAAGATCACTTGGAAAATCACATAAAAACTTAACTCTCACACCTTGTATGTCCTTTTTCTGAACTCTCCTCTGTCCTTTCTAAACTCTACAACCTCTGCCTATCTTCCTCCTGCTTTTCTGCCTGTTGGAAGTCTTCTTCTGTGGTTCCAATATTTAAGAACACTGGTGAACACTCGGACCCCGCAAATTGCCGCCCTATCAGCCTTCTTCCGATATTTGGCAAAGAGTTTGAAGCCATTATCAACGCCGAGGTCATTCAACATCTCACAGCCCACAGGCTACTTTCGGACAAGAAATATGGCTTCCGCTTCACAAGGTCCACTGCTGATATGCTAACGACCATCACCGAATATATATACCGGGCTCTCGACAAGAATGGTGAAGCGCGAATCGTTGCCTTGGACATATCTAAAGCGTTCGACAGAGTATGGCATGCCGGCCTTCTACGGAAACTGCGAAGATACGGCATAACTGGACTTTTTTTTCCAGTCATTCCTCTCTAACCGTACTTTGAAGGGGGTACTAAATGGACATGCCTCTCAGAACTATCCTACAAACGCGGTGTCCCCCAAGGTGCAATCCTAGGTCCTACGCTCTTTCTAATCTACATCAATGATCTCCTCGATGCCATAACATCCCAAGTAGGTATGTACGCCGATGATACCACAGTTTACTCTCACCTCCATCAAAAATCTGGTGTTGGTGATAAGGCGAACCTCGCTGTCGAGCTTGAAAAGGACCTCCAAACTGTGGTGGATTGGGGTAAGAAATTCAATTCTTCCAAAACGAAGCTGCTGTCAATTAACCACCAGAGACAACCGCACCTCCGCCCCCATTAGCATGGAACAGGCTTGCCTCCCAGAGAGTAAAACACTACGCCTGCTCGGCTTGACACACTCAGCGGACCTCAAGTGGAATGACTACGTCGAATCCATTGCTAAATCCGCTGCTATGAAAGTCGGCTCTCTGTGCAGGTCCCGGAAATTCTTTCCGCCTGAATCTATCCTGCACATATACTATCCGCCCGTGTATTGAATAATGATGCCACATATGTTCGGGTGCCCCTGCTATTCTCTTCGGGCTTCTTGACAAATTACAGCGGAGAATCTGTAATGTGATCGATACCGACTTAGCTGACCGCCTGCAGTCACTCTCTCACCGGCGTGACGAGGCTTCCCTGTGCCGTTTCTATAAGTACTTTCACGGCTTCTGCTCGGATTAACTAAAATTACTGGTGCCCCCTAGGTGTGCTTTAGCACGAGATACTAGATTGGCAACTAGGTCCCACCACTTTACAGTGAAACCGACGAAATGCAACCGTAATTTCTACTCCAATAGCTTCTTTTCTCGCACTTCCAGCGTGTGGAATTACCTTCCGCATGATTGCTTCCCCGGCGGCTACAGCCTCCAGGAGTTTAAATGTAAGGTCAATAGACACATCCTAATACACTAACTCGCACCTCCAACACTCTCCATACGTACCTCCTAACTCGTCTATCACACTCCATCTGCTCTATAATGGCAGGGGACTGCCTTGCTTGGGGTGATATGATTAAAACACACACACACACAGACACACACACACACACACACACACATATATATATATATATATATATATATAAGTGGTGCGGAAAAGTAAGTGTCCATCTAAGTTAATATTAAACATTTCTTTATTTGCAGATTGCCAACAGATATTTAATTAATTGAATTACAACCATTTTTATCATTTTTATCAAGCTGAAATAAAATAAATATCATTAATTCAGAATTGATTATTTCAGAATTTTTAAATAATTCACAATTCAAAGTTATTAATTATTCATAAGTTTTAAATAATTCAGAATTCAGAGTTATTAATTAATAACTAACTACGCGTCACATATGTAGGCTGTGCAATGAATAATATTAATTTTAGTATTTCTCTCTCCCTCTGAAAATCGCCACTTTACACTCGCCTGTCTCAGCAGGGCAAATTTCATTTAGGATGTCAGTCATTTAGATTTCATTTAGGCTTTAATTCTTTGTTCAAATGTAAGTCATTTTTCATTTATTTTTTTCTGCATTTCTCTGTCTATATTTCTTTTGTTCTGCGATGCTTAAGTGAACGTTTTTCTCCTTGAACTTGTTAGAAATTTCTTTTGTAGGTAATTTAGACTTTAGCTAAGTTAATTTTTATTCTCGCTTTTTTTTAAATTGGATTAGATAAACACTTCTATTGCCCGGTTAACACTCCTACCACATCTACTGAGCAGGTTTAGAGGCAAATCCCTTGTTCCCTGTCCAGGACGTGGTTTCCGGCTCTCTTTCGCACTTCAGTCCTCAGTATTGGCGCTTCCACAACTTTTTTGCGACGTGCGTGGTCGGTGGCAACGACTTATCATTGTGAGGGTACCGGGTTGTTAGTTTTCTGAGTGCTGCTTATTGCGACTGGTAATTAGGAACCCTAACGTTTTCGTAGCGTCAAGAGCGGCTGCTCTGAACAACATTTGCATAATATTGGGGTTCTTGTAGTACCATGTCGCGCATGGACAGGTGTCCCTGAAAGCGCTTTCGGTGGGCGACCCCAGAAGCTACACTTTACTGCAGCCCGCGCCAGTTTCCATCTAACGCATGTCGTAGTTAATTACAGCCTGCCACCTCTACTCGAGGTCTCTCTTTACCGACAAAATTTAATATGAACAACCATATATCAAAAAATCTAAACCAGTCAAACTTAAATCACCTAAGCCTCTTAACATTTATTTTGCTAACATCCGGGGTATTCGTAGTAACTTCTGTAGTGTGGAATCTGCCCTTTATGAAAAGTTCCCTTACATTCTAGCTCTTTGTGAGACTAATCTCAACCTCTCAATTCCCTCTTCTGACCTCTCGATCTCTGGCTATCTTTCCCACTTAAGAAAGGATTCTACTGTCTATATGCATGGGCATAGGGTTTACGTTTTCACCTCAGTCTAGTTAGGGTGACATCTCTCGAATCCCCTGACCACCCATATATGTGTATCCGTCTGTCACTCCTCAGTTCGGTTAGTTATGTTTTATTTCTGTGCTGTTTCCCCTCCTTTCACGAGTGCTCACTGCTAGACAGCATCTCCGACAATATAGATAAGGCCAATTTTTCCTTTTCTTTCGCTCACTTTTTGTGTTCGGAGATCTTAACGCCCATCATGCCGAGTGGCTAAAAGACACTGTTACTAATTCAGCTGGCATTCACGCCATGAATGTCGCCATTTCCCGATCCCTTACGCAAGTGGTGAATTTTCCCACACGCTTACCCAGCATCCCCTCACGACACACTTCTCTACTAGATCTATGCTTCATCTTTACCAAGTTTCGCAGCTTTGCGCTCTCGCAGCTTCGCTCATGGTGTTGTCTCTGTCAATATGTATCACCACTGTTACTTCCACCAGAAGCCTCCTAACTACAGGATCTCCTGCTACCAAAGAGCTGACTAGGATGTATTTCGCAATTTCATAGACGACGTCCCTTAGGGAAATGTGTTCGGTCTCCCAGTTGATGACTGCGCCTCTGAGATTTCTTCCTGGATGAAAGATGGCACCGATGCCTTCATACCAATCAGGAAGTTTCGTCTTAAACCTCATTCTTTCCACTGGTTCTCATCTGATTGATCGGCCGCCATTGTCCATAGGAACCACTACTTCCGGCTATTTCGGAGACATTTATCTGACTACAATAGGCGCCTATTTTTCACCGCTCGTAATGAGTGCAAGAAGTTCCTGAATGACGTCAAGCGGTTGTTTGCTGAGAGAATGAGACAGCGCAGAGCTGACCGCAAGTTCGGCTCCAAGCACTATTGACTGGTGTGCAAACGTGTGCTGAACATCAGCAAATCCTATATCCCCATCTTATTCATTGAATTTGTGGTGTTCACAGTACCAGCGGAGAAGGCCCAGTGCTTTGCTCGCAGATTCTCATCTAATACCACATTTAACTTGTCTAGAGTACCCGCACCCGACTTCCCTATTAGAACTGAAGCTAAACTGAAAGATGTTTTCATTACCGCGTCTCTGGTAATATGAATTCCGCTTTGCCAGGTCCACGGCCGACCTGCTAACAACCGTGACGGAGTACATGCTACAGGCCCTTGATGCGTCTGGCGAGGCTCGCGCGGTTGCTCTGGACATCTCCAAGGCTTTTGACAGGGTTTGGCACTCTTGCCTCCTAGCAAACTACGCGGTTATGGTATTACCGGTCGCCTGCTTGACCTAATCCAATCTTTCTTAAATAACCGCAAAATGAAGGTCGTTCTGAATGGGCGTGCCTCTTCGTCCTACAGCACGAATGCTGGTGTCCCACAGGGCTCTATCCTGGGCCTGACGCTCTTCCTTATTTTCATCAACGACCTCGCAGATGAGATCAAGTCCCAAGTAGGCATCTACGCAGATGACACTACAATATACTCCCGCACCAGTAAGAAACCTGTCGTGGCGGACAGACATAATCTCGCTGCTGACCTTGATTGGGATCTACACTCTGTGGTGATCTGGGGCAAGAAGTGGCTTGTCAACTTCAATTCATCTAAGACCAAGCTGTTGTCTGTCAAACATTACAGGCAACCTCACCTGCTTCCCATAAGCATGGACCAAGCGATTCTCCCGGAGAGTAATACACTACGCCTCCTCGGACTTACCCTGTCCTCAGACTTCAAATGGAACCACTATATTGAATCCATAGCAAAATCTACTGCTAAGAAGGTTGGGTCACTATGTCGATCCAGGATGTTTTTTCCACCTGAATCAATCCTGCATATATACAAGTCAACCATCCGTCCGTGCATGGAGTACTGCTGCCATTTATGGTCAGGTGCCCCTGCCGTTCTCCTCAGTGTTCTTGACAGGCTCCAAAGGAGAGTCTGTAATGTCATAGGTACTGATCTGGCGGCTAGACTGCAGCCACTTCCCCATCGTCGAAATGGGGCCTCCCTTTGTCTGTTCTATAAATACTTTCATGGCTTCTGCTCAGAAGAACTTCAGTCACTGATGCCTCCTCAACAGGTATTTACTCGTGCAACCAGACTGGCATCTGGGTCCCACCCATTCACAGTCAGGTTAGCCAAATGCAGACGACAATTCTACTCCTGCAGCTTCTTCTCTTTCACTTACCGCCTGTGGAACTCGCTCCCGCATTCTTGCTTTCCTGACGGCTACAACCTCCAGAAATTTAAATGCAAAGTCAGTACTCATCTACTAACCACTGGACTCTAGCTCTCTCCCCACCCCTGTATAACCTTCCCTTTCTCTCCACCTATGTATCTGCCATCGCACCTGCTGTCTCAGCTTTCTATTGTTCCTTTCTAACTAGTTTGTACTCCTCACTCTTTTCTAATTAATCTTTTTACATTTATGTAGCCCCCTGCATATCAGTGGCGTTTCCGCCTTGCTCGGGGTGAAATGATTAAAAAAACAAAACAAAAAAACAAATAAACACCACATTTAACTTGTCTAGAGTACCTGCACCCGATTTCACTATTAGAACTGAGGCTAAACTGAAAGATGTTTACATTACCGCGTCTCTGGTATCTAGAGTAATATCAAAACTTAACCACCATAAGGCAAGCGGAGGTTATGGAATCCCGGTCGTTGTTCTTACGAAATATACCCCTGAACTCTCCTCTGTTCTCTCTAATCTCTATAATTACTGCTTTTCTGCTTCCTATTTTCCTACATGCTGAAAGTCCTCTTCTGTTGTTTCTGTGATTTAAGAACTCGGGTGAACCCTCGGATCCATCCAACTATCGCTCTATCAACCTTCTACCAATTTTCGGAAAAGTGTTCGAGGCCATTATCAATGCTGAAATAGTTCAAACTTTAATACCAATAAAATATTCTCAGACAGGCAGTACGGCTTCCGCTTCGCCAGGTCCACGGCCTATATGCTAACGACCATCACGGAGTACATATACCAGGCCCTTGATAAATCCGGCGAGGCTCGTGCTGTTGCCCTGGACATATCCAAGGCTTTTGATAGGGTTTGGCACGCTGGCATTCTACGCAAGCTACGGGGTTATGGTATCACAGGACGCTTTCTTAATCTGATTCAATCATTTCTATCTAACCACATAATGAAGTACCTTGAATGGGCACGCCTTCACATCCTACTGCACAAACGCTGATGTCCCCCACATAGCTCCATCCTTGGCCCGGCGTTCTTTCTGATTTTCATAAATTATCTCCCAGACGTGATCAAGTCCCAGGTTAGCATCTACGCAGATGACATCAGAATTTACTCCCGCATCAGTAAGAAATCCGGCAAGGCGGGCAAACATAAACTTGCTGCAGATCCTGTGAGGGATCTACACTCAGTGATGGACTAGGGAATAAAGTGGATTGTAAATTTCAGTGCTTCAGTAACGAGATAGCTATCTGTTAATCATTACAGGCAAACTCTTCTTCCCCCGCCCTTAATCATGGACCAAGCGAGTCTCCCTGAGAGCAATATACTGCACCTCCTCGTCCTTATCCTATCTTCCGATATCAAGTGGAATCATTACATTGAGTAAATAGCTAAATCAACTGCTAGGAAGGTTAGTCACTGTGTCAGGCCAGGAGGTTTTTTCTGCCTAAATCTATCCTGCACATATACAAATCAACCATCTGATAAAATACTGCGGTCATATATGGTCAGGTGACCCCGCTGTTCATCTCAGTGTTCTTGACAGGCTCCAAAAGAGAATCTGTAATGTGATGGTACTGATTTGGCGGCTCGATTTCAGCCACTTTCTCACCTGCGGGATGTGGCTTCCTACTGTCTGTTCTATGAATATTTTCATGGCTCATGCTCTGACGAACGTAAGTCACTGGTGCCCCTGCCACATGAGTTTACTCGTGCAATCAAACTGGCAACAGGGTCCCACCAATTCACAGTTAGATCAACCAAATGCAGCCGACAACTCTACACCAGTAGCTACCTTTCTCGAACTTCCCACTTGTGAAACACCCTTCCATATTCTTGATTTTCTAACGGCTACAATCTCCTTGCCCTTTCTCTGACACCCTGTAACTGGTTCGTTTTTCTCTTTACTCTACTCCAGTCTCATCTGTTACTCTTATGTAGCCCCCTACGCATCAGTGGCGTTACCGCCTTGCTTGGGATGAGACGATTAAATAACAAAGTCAGAATTAAATCCGAATTAATAGAAAGATTTTTTATGAATGTATAGTTTACGATTTGTTGCTTCTCTGGATAAAAGATTATATTCTTTTTAGAATTATCTTAAGTGTTACATTTGTGCAGCAGTGAACATTTACAAATTGGCTAATTTTGCAATAATACACTGAAAGAATCCACCCACCCGTATCAGTCTGGAAAACTAATCTAGGATGAGCAAAAACTAAATGTTAGACTCTGGAAAAATGTCATTAAAACTTTAAAACATCAGATAATTGCAAAGTTTTCTTGAAATTGTAGGAAATTATTAGGCAATAAATAGAATTATTATTTTTTGTTTTTTAGAAATATTTTAAGACTAACATGGAAAAAATATTCATGAGTATGCGCAAACACCCCAAAACAATATAAAAATAAAATGTCCATGTGTTGCACGAGTGCTCATTTTCCTGGCTTGCATCGTCTGACTAACAGTCTCTCATTTACAGTAAAAAAATTATGAGTCGACTTGTATGTCAATTTTAACTCGTTCTTTTAACTTATTTAAAATGATGACTTTTTTGTAATCATATCGTCCCAAGCAAGGTATTTTACTGCCACTGTTTTGCAGGGGGTTACATAGGAGGAAAGTTATGAGAAAGAGTGACTAGTTATAGGGGGTGTCAGGAAGTGGGTAAGAGAAGAATAAGAATACTGATGAGAGTGGAGTGGACGGAGAAGGAGCGTGAGAGAGAGGATGCAGGTTAGTGAGATAGGACATGACTATTGACTTTACATTTAAATTCTTGGAGATTGTAGCTGTTGCGAAAGCAAGTAAATGGGAGGGAATTCCACGGGCGGGAAATGCGAGAAAAGAAGCTGATGGAGTAGAATTTGTGTTTATATTTTACTGGTTTCACAGTAAAAGGGTGGGACCTAGTTTCTAATCTTCTGGCTCGAGTAAATTCATATATAGAGGGCACCACTGAGCTGAGTTTATCGGAACAGAAGCCGTGAAAGTATTTCTAGAAGAGACACAGGGAAGCTACATTGCGCCACTGAGAAAGTGACTGCATCTGAGCTGCCAAGTCGGGACCGATCACATTACAGTTTCTCCGTTGGATATTGTCAAGGAGAACTAGGTGGATAGATGGAACACCCGCCCAGATATGGCAGCAGTATTCAATGCACGGGCGGATGGTAGATTTACATATGTGCAGGATTGTTTCAGACGGGAAAAACTTCCAAGCCCTACACAGAGAACCGACTTTCTTAGCATCAGATTTAGCTATCGATTCTGTGTAGTCATTCCACTTGAGGTCTGTTGTGAGAGTTAACCCGAGGAGGCGCTGTGTTTTGCTTTCAGAGAGAGTAGCCTGATCTATGCTAATTGGGGTTAGGAGCGATTGTCTTTGACAGTTAATAGATAGCAGTTTCGTTTTCAAAGAATTAAAATTCACAAACCATTTCTTACCCAACTCCGCTACGGATTAGAGGTCCTTTTCAAGCTCGGTAGAGTGATTTGCTTTGTCTGCCTCGGATTTTTGATCGATGCGAGAGTAAACTGGAGTGTCGTCAGCGTATATGCGTACTTGGGATTTTATTACATCTGGGAGATGTTTAAAAACATGTTTTAAAAACATATTTAAAAAATGTAGTAAGTCGAATGGCAAACAAAATCGATCGGAAATTTGAACTGCTATTTTAACGATCTGACGAGGACTAATTAATAACAACAAAAATAATATTTTATGAACATTTTCTCGACCAGAAATCTAATGCCATGAAATAACTAGAGCATGAAATTTATCATTTTGAATTTTATTAGGAGCAGCCACCAAATCGCTAAAACAAAACAGCATAGTATGAATAAAAAAGGCCCTAAACTTAATAAAACATACTTTTTCCACTAAAATGTTCATATTATTATTAAGACGAATATTCAAAATACTTTTTTAATTATTTAAAAAAAAATTAATCCCTTCTCTCATGTTCAAAAATTTGATGAAATATCTTGTCTTGATATAATTAGCGGGTAACCATATCGTTACGAGAGTTTACAATAAAAAAACATAACTCATTCTTTTTCCGTTGACAAAGACAATAGTTGGAAATTCTTGCAAAAATCAAATAATCGTCGGATTTTAATGAAACTTTCAGGACTTATTTACAAATGAATTAGATTATATTTGAAATTATTTTTTTAAAGAATTTTGGAAAATATACATATATTTTTACATCTGTTTTCCCACTACACGTAAATTCAGGGAATTTTAAGAAAGTAAATTTTGTTGTAATAAAAGGTTTCATCAGTTAAACGCAGGTCTCTTTGGGAAATGTAAATCATCTATTATTTTTTTGAAAAATTTGCCGATATTTCCGAATCTGCTCCAAATAGTAAAAGAAAAAATGCAATATAACTATAACATTATTTAATTTGATAAGCTTTTAATTGCTTGAATAAATAATAAAAATTAATGATTTTATAGTCTGTAAAAAAAAACAGGTTGGATTACTCACGAAATTTTGAAAGAATTGTTTACATTTTTTAATTATAATAATTTATGAAGATTCAAAAATATTTTTTAAATACTTCAAAGATTTGTTGGCGTTAGTTTAAAAGGTAATTAGGCGAAGATTATATTAATAATCGAAAATTAAAAAGTTTAATAGAAACAGTTTTGCTTCACTTTTATAAAAATAATTTTGATTTTTTTTTTCGTATGTATTTGAATTTTTCTTTTGTATGGAATATCCTGTGTGCAAATTAAAATGTCAAATTTTCCTCCCTTTATCCGTAAAATATTCGTTCAATTTTGTCACTTGTGATCGCCATACACTGATATTATCTCTAATTTGGCAACCTGTGATGACGTTTGATATACAGTGGACATGCAAAAAGTTCAACTCTGTTATTAAAAATAGATTTATTCTAAATTTCACGCAATAAATAAGTAATAATAAAAATAAGTTGTGTAAACCTGATTAATTTAACACTTGTTTTGCTAATTTTTCAAAAACAATGTCTCACAGATGCATATATAATTTTTTCAAGATCTTTAAAACCAAGAATTTTGTTTACTAATGTGTCGATCGATTAAAAATGACCGAAAAATTAAAAGATTAAAAAAAAATTGAACATTTTTAATTTCCAATCATTATAATTTTTGTTTAAAATACAATAGAATATTTTACTTACTTTAAATAGTAAATTTAATGATTTACCTTTCAATTAAAACTAAAATAAAAAGTTTCAAAAATAGTTTATATTTTAAAAATGAAATTCAAAATTTAGATATCGTAAATAAGTGGAGGTACCTAAATTAAATATATAAAGGTTTATAAAATGGAGATAATTATTATACATGAGACACAAAAGAAATGCCTCTCTTTAGATATGAGGTTTAGAAAGCAAAAAGATAATAACGATACTACGAAATTTAAAATGATAATCAACGTGTAATATTAAGATATTGCAAAACTAGAATTATTAAGTATCTCTAAACATATAATTTTCTTTACGGTTTATTATTGATGCATTACTAGAGAAAAAGGAATATTTTCAAAAATTATATATAAGAAAAAAGTATTTTATATTTAAATTTTATAATGTTGTAAGTATGGAATTACGAAATGATAGATACAAGGGTTAAAATGATGAGGCTTATTACTGAATTTTCATTCATTCTGTAGAACCGTGTGACACATGCGCATATATATGGAAACATACACACACTTACTTATGCATTCACGCATATGTATATATTAAATTTTGTTATAACCTTATAGATTTGAATAAATGTAAGCTTTTTGCTAATTGGTTTCAGTTAGCCAATCAGAATCAAGGTAAGTGAACCACATTTTTACCGCCAAATCTTAAGGATTTTTGAATGCGTATTTAAACCATTTACCGCGTATTTTTCGCCAGTTCTCACAAGAAATACTTCCACGCACGTCATGTAAAATATTAGGTCCAGCTCACATGCTCTTACAAATTCATTCTTCTGCAGCCTAAAAAGATGAATGTAATTCACGAACTCAAATATTTGCACAATACTTTTATCAATATTATTCCTCACACAAATTACCTATGACACTGATAAATCTTTCAGCGACAAAGAACATTTCGACTTACCTCAAAAGCTTTACCACAACTTCATGCAGATCATGGAAGACATTTTTAAAAAGACACTTTCAAAGTCTGTGTAATGTATTTATTTCTTGTTATCGTTAATACACTTTGTATTTACAATTAACGCTTTGTCAATTCCATGCAACCTCCATTTGGTAATTTAATGAATGATTTCAACACTTGTAAAAATAATTGTTGGTGTGCAAGAATTTAGTTAGGAAGTTTTTTCGGAAGTGGCCTTGTGCCATGTAAAATTCAAGCCTAAATTAACCGTCCATAGAAGGCCCCAACAAGCGGATTTTCATAATCTTTCAAAAGACGTATTTGATAGAAGAGCACAACCAAGGGGAATAACTTTAAATGTCAAGTCAAGGGGAATAATCAAAGATAAATGTAATGTGTGTAATTTCTTAAGAGTTATTTCCCTTTAAAATAAAACGCAAGAGGTATTTTAAAGAATATTGATATAAAAATTATTCTCAGTTTTCACTCAGGCTTAATTCTATATTTAAGTTTCATTAACGTACAACAACGACATAGTAATATAAAAATACAATAAATATATACAAAGATGTTTTATTACAATTGTGGTTTGAATTACACTAACAGTTATACTGTAATTTTATTGAAACGTTTAGTAATTTCTTACCCAAAAAAGAATTTATGATGCATATTAAAATTAGCTGTGTAGAAACATGAAATCGTATATACTTTATAAAATCAAGCATACTTCATTGATTTCAATGGTAATAATATAATGGCTGATGCAATTATGTAAAAAATCTGTCTCCATAACGTTCACATTTCATTGCGCTTCTCAGAAAGGTAAAAGTAAATACCATTGATCGGTCTGACTCTAATATAAAAACGATTCTATTTAATCTTGTCACTTGACTTCATAAAGGAAAGAAAATCTTTATCAATATTTTTCTAAACGGCAGGTGCAATTATTCTTCCTAAACTTATTTCCCTGGAATCTAATACCGGAACGACTTATTGATATTTTTATGTGTTTCTTTATTGTCATCGTCATCGTCATTGCCAAAAATGGTAATGCAACACTGACAAAAAATATGAATACTTTGTAACCAAATATGTAATATTAATATTTTCCATGCGCAGAGTTTAGTAAATCACTCTTTTCTTATAAATATCATAATACAGACTTACTGCCCTTGAATAAAATTATACATGAGTTGTTTCCCTTGTTTCATGTGCAGTTGTTTTAAGGGAGATGTTTCCAAACATATTTGTTTTCAATTTGGCTTCAAATACATTCGCAATTTTCTGTTAATGTGTGTGTATGTATGTATGTATGTACGTACATATATATATATATATATATATATATATATATATATATATATATATGTGTGTGTGTGTGTGTGTGTGTGTGTGTGTGTGTGTGAAAGGTAGATTTAAAAATGAACATCTAATGCTTGTACATTAGTGCATATTTAAGTTGTAGCCCTGCAACATTTTTCAAAATATTTTTCTATAGATCATTATTTGAGCTAAAAATTGCAAAGAAGTGTTTCAGTAAACGAGAGAGTTTGTAGACATTTGTTAGGATAATTAGCAATTTTAAAATTAGTTATTAAACACAATACAGAATATTTCCTTAACATCTTTACATATGAATCGGAAACAAAATAAGACGATGTGATATTGTATATATTTAGATTTCTTGTAGATAACGTATTGCCTATTGAAAATGTGTGTTGATACATTATATGATTATTGTAATCCTACATATAGTCTTGTTATCACGTTGAAAATTGGGAAGAATCTACTTAAATGAGTTCAATTCTTACAGGTGACCAATAATAAATAAACTGGCAGATGATTAGCATAAGGCTATATATATATATATATATATATATATATATATATATATATATATATTCTCTTCTGTTCAATATGTCAAAATAATGGATATATTGGTGAATCTGGAAACAGTTTCTGATTCCGTTTCAATAATCATAAACTAAGCATACGCCAAAACAAGCCTTATTCACCCATATCAGAACACTTCAATCAACCAGGACACACATTAGAAAACTTCAAATTTTTACTGATAGATTCCGATTTTAGTTCTACATACTCACGCAGAAAGAATGAAATATACTGGATCTTAAAATTAAATATATACAGGCTAGGGTAAAATAAGGACTTAGGTGTTTAGAATCTTTATAAATATTTCAGTACTTAAACATTTTTTAGATACACTTAAAAAGTTTTCTTTAAAACAGCATTTAAAAGTATCATTAGAGATAGGTTTAAGTTTACAAATATTAAAAAACTCTATTGCTTTCTACGTCACGTGATGTAAACATTTCTCGACGAACGCTCTCATGGCGAACGCTTCTAGTTTAAATTTTAAAATCATTGTTTCTGATGAAAGGCCGAGGCCGGTCTGAAATATCAAATACATATATATAATAATAGAAATAAATAAATACTGTCAAAAAAATACATTTTTAATCTCACAACTTTTTAGTAGTTTTTCCTATACATATTAAGACAGTATACGTGGATCATCATTATGCTATATATATATATATATATATATATATATATATATATATATATATATATATATATTGGGGTCCTTGGTATCTTTAAATGACATCGATTGTCTTCCAGTATATAGTGAAACGTCAGTATTATCATATAATATGGGTGTCAAATATCAATAGTGCTTATTTTAATAATTCAAAAAATATTATGAGAAGAAAAACTTAAAAGATATGTTATTATGTTGGGCCCAAAAAATATTACTTAATAATCTGTAACAGTAGTGCAACCCATTCTAGACCGGTCAATGTCATACTACTAGACTTTTCTGACTCACCTAGTTACAGTCACGTTATGTAGTTCATATTTTTCTTTCTATATATCACTGTTTATATACAAGTTTAACTTAGAGGAAATTACCGGGAAGCATTAGATTTCATTATAGATTTTGTTAACTTCTGTAGGCATTTAGGTATCCGCTCGTATCTAATTTCTCAAATTTTAATTGTTTTCAAGTTCATGACTGAATCAAAATGAACTGTTGCCTGGTATGCAAGGCATTCAAATGGAATACCAAATTAGTACAATTTCGTATAATGGTATCTTTGCATACCAAGTAATAGTCATCTTTTTTTAATAATGCCTTTTACCACTTTTTTAAATTCTATATTTTTTAATCATATATGAAATAAAGAAAAATTTACAAAAGTTACGTATTTTCATTCCTTTTACATGACAGAAAATGTTTTCTCATGAAGAAGAAACGTAAAGCTAGAGAAATGTGGTTCTACAGAGGGATGCTGGGGATACAATGAATCGATCATGTGAGCAAAAACGAAAGAAAATGGAAACAGAAAGGATAGATATACATAGCATCAACAAGACACAAATTTAATATCTATCGAATATAGTGAGGAATTTAATTCTCACAGAATATATTGCAACCAAGAGGATCAGAGGAAAACAACACATGACCTTCCTAGAAAGTGTTGAAGCCTCGGTGATACTTGGTAAATTAGCCTTGTGCCAAACACGTCCAAAGTACCCACAATTTAAGTATCAGAAGGTTGAAATGGGAAAGGGTGAATTATTTATTTACAGAATGACAAAAGTGTAATAAGGAAAATATAAGTGAAATTTTGTTAACTGAACACTATAATGTATTTGCAAAAAGAAAATGTTTATGGAGAAACTGCTTGCAGTTTTGTAGTTAAAATTGTCCGGAGAAAAATGTATTAAAATGTCCACATAAGTTTAGAGTTCATGGCTGTTTAGTAGCAGAATGTAAAGTCCTTGCTCCTTCCTCTTCCTGGTAGGTCTCGACAGGTTGAGAGAGAGAGAAGGCAAAACAAATAAGAAGTTGTACTTAACGCGTCTATTTTGTCGCGGTTGTTGTTCTCTTTAGCTGTGTGGAGTGAAAAGGAAGAAAAGGACGTTGGAAGAAGAGCTCGAATGAAGCTGCGTGCAGGTCGGCTTCTTGAATTTTCTTTTGATACATTGCCACGAGGTCCTCAGGTAACCTCTCCTATATCAGACTGAGTACTATGACCGGCCAGTGGCTGTCCTTAAATAATGAAATCTAATCACGTAAGAGGTTCCAGGACGATTTTTTTCAGCTGTGAAAAAAAAAAAAAAACAGTTTCTCGGACGTTATTTAAATTTTTCAATTTCTAAACCAGTCATGGTCCAGAGTTTCGTCTTTTACACTGACTTGTGGAAAGGAAAATCTTTTAGCCGTGTGCAATTTTACTTTGGGTTTTTTCCCAATTGTTGGTCGTTCGAATCCGACTTTACAGGTGTGCAATTTATTTAGTGCTTTTTAGTTGGTTGGTGGAAGATATATGGGTTGTATTATATAAGAGCTTGTGTATACGGATGACAGAGTAGGATTTAGGAACGATAACAAAAAGAATGGCTCAACAACAAATGCGCAGAAGTAGAGAGACTGAGCAGGACCAACAAAGCAGAGATGCATAAAGAGATAAGAAAACTGATAGGACAAAAACCCTGATCCTCAACAGGATGCATAAAATCCAAGGATGGAACAATAATATTAGAGAAAGAGGAAATACACCAGCGATGGGAAGAATATATAAAGGATCTTTTTTTCGACAAGAGAGAACAACCGATAATACACAAGAAGATGGATGGACCGGAAATACTAAAATCCGAAGTGGAAGCTGCAATGGCCAAAATGAACAGAAACAAAGCTGTTGGTCCAGATGGCATAGTGATAGAGCTGCTGAAAGCCTTAGAAGAATATGGCATAGAAAAAATTACCGACATAATAAACAAAATTTATAGCAGCGGAATAATACCAGACGACCTCTGAAAGTCGATATTTATAGTACTGCCGAAGAAACAAGGTGCAAACGAGTGTGAACTACACAAAACTGTCAGCTTAATGAGTCACATTACAAAACTGATTGTCAGAATCTTCATGAATAGAGCGAGAAGCAGAATCAGGCCAGAGATAGGGCAGGAACAGTGCGGGTTCGTCAAAGACACTGGAATAAGGAACGACATATTCATGATTAGGACGCTCTCCGAAAGGGCAATACAAATGAAGAAAGACTTGTACCTATGTTTCATTGACTATGCGAAGGCATTCGACAAGATACGATACAAAGAATTGATGGAGATGCTCGGCAGCCTCGACATTTTCGGCAAAGATATAAGAATAATCAAAAATCTCTACTGGCAGCAAACGGCCTGCATACGGACAGGTAACGATCTCAGTAGATTTACAAAGATAGAAAGAGGCGTAAGACAAGGATGTGTCTTTTCACCGGATTTGTTCAAAATGTACGGCGAGAATATTTTGAGGACCCTAGATGACACGCCAGGATTTGTTACTGGAGGCCACAACTTGAACAACATAAAGTATGCAGACAATACAGTGCTGATTGCGGACACGGAAAGGAAACTACTAGACCTCATACAGAAAGTAGCGGTGGAGAGTGACAAAAAAGGACTACAAATAAACTTTAAGAAAACTGAGTGCATGGTCATCAGCAAAAGGTGCAACCTAAAATGCCAAATACATGTGAGAGATACCAGAATCAAGCAAGTACAAAAATTAAAATACCTAGGAAGTGTTCTAACAGAAGATGGAAAGTGAGACACAGAGATCCGAAGGTGAATTGGCATGGCGAAGGACGCCTTCTAGAAGCTGAGTAAAGTACTAACACAGAGGAAAATCTCCCTAGAAACAAAGAAAAGAGTGCTGGACTGCTACGTGATGTCAGTTCTTCAATACGGCAGTGAATGCTGGAAAATATCATCGAAAATGAGGACAAAACTGGAAGCAGCGGAAATGTGGTTCTACAGAAGGATGCTGCAGATATCGTAGACTGAGCATGCAAGCAAAGATGAGGTGTTGGAAAGAATGGCAACCAAAAGGAAATTAATACTGAGCATCAGGAAGAGACAACTGAAGTTCCTAGGACACGCAATAAGGAAGGAGAGCTTGGAGAACCTGATAATGACTGGCCAGATAGAAGGAAAGAGAGACAGAGGAAGGCAGCGGATAATATATTTGCAGGGCCTGATCAGGTAAATGACGGAAAGGGGGTTGATAGGAGTAACAGGAACAAACATACTAAGAGCCAAAAGGGATAGGGAGACGTGAAGAACCATGATTGCCTACGTCCTGAAGGGACAGGGCACATAGAAGTAGAAGAACAAAAAGAAAAAATATTAAGAGATAAAAAAGACAGGAAATTGTGAAGAGCCATGATCGCAAATGTTCTGAAGTGATACAGTGCAGAAAAAAGAACAGTATAACACTAAGAATTAACAAATGGATAATAATATAACTGAAAATCACGAGAAAAAATTTGATGATAAAACCTTTTTCCGAAATTGTCAATTTTTATATTCCAAGAGAGAGCTTCCTTTTCTTTTCTTTTCTTTTTTTTTTTTTTGCACTACTTTCATTTTTATCATTTAATTTGCTCAAATCTGATTCAATATTTTTTTTTCATTTTATGTAGGTACCTCCACTAATTTGTTCATAAAACGGCATAGCATGATGTCAAAAAGGCCCAAACATAATAAAAACATAGTTTTATCATCAAAATGTTTGTGTTATTGTTAAGAGGAAAAATCAAAGATGGCATCCGAATTGAAATATCATACATTCTTTTAGAGAAAGTGTTACCCTCTAAGAATAATTTAACAACCGCTATTTTTTTTAATCATTTCACCCCGAGCAAGGCGGAAACGCCACTGATGTGCAGGGGGCTACATAAATGTAAAAAGATTAATTAGAAAAGAGTGAGGAGTACAAACTAGTTAGAAAGGAACAATAGAAAGCTGAGAAAGCAGGTGCGATGACAGATACATAGGTGGAGAGAAAGGGAATGTTATACATGGGTGGGGAGAGAGCTAGAGTCCAGTGGTTAGTAGATGAGTATTGACTTTGCATTTAAATTTCTGGAGGTTGTAGCCGTCAGGAAAGCAAGAATACGGGAGCGAGTTCCACAGGCGGGAAGTGCGAGAGAAGAAGCCGCAGGAGTAGAATTGTCGTCTGCATTTGGCTAACCTGACTGTGAATGGGTGGGACCCAGTTGCCAGTCTGGTTGCACGAGTAAACACCTGTTGAGGAGGCATCAGTGACTTAAGTTCGTCTGAGCAGAAGCCATGAACTAAGTACAATTATAAAACTGTACGTAAATTCTTATCCTTAATTAATAATAATTACTATTGATACCTTACTTATTTTGAATCCTGAAAACGTTTCTTTGTACTTAATAATCTAGTAAGGATTGCTTGAAATTAAAGATGTTCCTGTTTATTTTCTGGATTTTATCGTTCTTAGGTTGGATGCAGAAAATTAAACTCTAAGTTTATATAAAATGAAACAAATCTTAGCAATGTTTCCTCTGACTGTAAAAATATTTATTTTAAAGATTTAGCAAAATTAAGCCGCACATTTTGAAGCAGAGAAGTGGTAATGTTATCCGGAAAATTAATCTCACATCTTGCCTATTGTTAACTTGTTCCAATAGTCAATGTTACAATAGAGCTGTGATTATTGATTTGTTTGTCGTGTCCACTAAAATCACTGACAAAACATGAAACTTAAGCATTAAACACGCGTATAAAATATTTATAAACTAATAACACGCATTGAAGTGCTTACATCTTAAAGCACACCAATTAAACAGTACAATACAAAATCATAGAGTACATATCTTGTTTACATATTTTTATAATTTTAGTAAAACATCTTTTGTAAAACATTGCCGAGTGAGTCTCAGTAGTCTAAAGTAAAAAGCGGTGTCACCAGAAAAAAAAACCGTCATTTTGATATAGTTATTTTTAGCAAGAAGGTTAAACATTTTTGGGTGTATTATAAATAATAAAAGCAACGTTCACAAAACGGAAAAATCAGAAGATGGCAGAATATAACTCTAAATAGTACTTACCAGGTATTCAGAAACTCAAATAATTAACCAAATCACAATCGAATTGCATAGGGCAGCATAGAATGCGCTGACAAACGAATTACGGGACGATTTAGTAACAAAGGGCGGATGTGCATTGTGGTGCAGTGGATATCGACTCGGAATGAAAAAGTGGGGGAGCCGAGTTCAAATTCTAGTTGAACTCCTTGCATTCACTTACGCACAAATACCCTTGGGAAATGTATTAATCCGTCTCTTCCCTCCAATTATGGATTAAAAAATAGGACAGACTGGGTTCTATAGCCGCGGCTGACAACTAGTCTACGCAGAAAGCAATGGCAACCTATAGCGGGACAATCTTCTGCCCAGTCAGTCATGTCTCTTTCGAAACATGATCTCCTAAAGCGTGTATCACGTATGGCACTTAACTGACTGACTAGTAATAGGCGTGTAGAAGACGTCAGATGTCGACGAGTCGATCAGTCCATTGTCGAAATAGGGTTACCACGCTGGGTATCGCCGGTGGGTCGAACTTGACTGGTAGCTGTGTGGAATCCGGTTTGAACCGGATTGCTTACTACGCTGAAAATCACTGCCAGGTTGAACTGGACTCTACATTGAAAGTCACAGTCTCGTTGCATCGATCGGGGGCATATCGAGCTAAGATAGATTTTCTTTTTATAAAAAGAGTAGTTGTAGCAATTCGAGAAAAGACCTGTTTGTTCTTCTGAAAAAGACAGTCGCGTTAACAATGGTAACGGTCGGAGACGTCAGGCAGGGTGGTAATAGTGGTAGTGGTTGGAAACGTCGGCACCGGTCAGGTCACTGGAACGGCATCAAATGCCCCGTACCCACTTCGCTTATGGAGGGCTAGCTGGAAAAATTGGGCCTTAGACTGCTGCTTTTATATATCCAGTTGTTATGTATTTAAAATTCGTTTTTCCGAGTCATGGTCACGTGATATAAACACGAGAACTTTGAGCTGAGTAACCTGAGTCAACTGTAGCATATATATTATAAGAGCTTTTTGTTCGAATTCGAGTATGACCAACTTTTTGCATGTAATAGAGTAATTGTAACGGGGTAGAGTGATATGTATTGACACACCATTAATATTAATCCGTGAACAACAACTATTATAATCCAGTGACAAATATGTTCTAAAAGTCACTTGATAACTTCAGGTGCAGTTCTTTATTTTAGTAATATCCTTTGAAAAGTTGTCAACCATGGTTGCAGAATTCAATTCTCTGATTTAATCCGTTGCTGAATATGGCCATACTCGGAAAAACAAAAATGACCAATTTTTCTGGTTGTCCCTATTTTTTCTCAGAAAAGTTGTTGACGAAAACATAAATATGAAAGTTGTTGACGAAAACATAAATATGAAAGTTGTTGACGAAAACATAAATATGAAAGTTGTTGACGAAAACATAAATATGAGAGTTGTTGACGAATACATAAATATGAAAGTTGTTGACGAAAACATAAATATGAAAGTTGTTGACGAAAACATAAATATGAAAGTTGTTGACGAATACATAAATATGAAAGTTGTTGACGACAACATAAATATGAAAGTTGTTGACGAAAACATAAATATGAAAGTTGTTGACGAAAATATAAATATGAAAGTTAAATAAGAGAAAAGAGGAATGCATTGTTTATTTCAATTTTTACGAAAAACCTTTGAAAACCAAATGAGAACAAAATGTTTTTACTCTTTTCTACATTTTAAATGTCCTTCGTAAAAGCAAGTCATCTATTTGAATGATAGAAATTTGACAATATCGGTGATCGGGTTTTTCACGAATTAATTTCTTAATTCTAAAGTGTAAAGTAATCTTATCATTTAAACAATTCTTTGAAGACTTGAGCCAATTTCAGACGAATTTGAATGTCTTAATGTTGTTCAAAGGCGTATCTTACCGTCATTGTTCCGAAGAATTTTCTTTGTGCCACATCTTACCTCACAAAAAGAAAAATTCTGTCAATAGCGATCTGATATATAAACGTAAGGGCGGATCCAAATACAGCACGAAGATTCACATACCACAGACTTTTTCTCCTGTCAGAATAATGCTTTCAACTTTAATATTTAAGCCTTATTTTTTTTTTTTTTACTTTGAACCGAATAAAATTCATCGTTGATATGGCTAAATATGTAACCGAACGCGCTTGGATAAATCAATCATTCACACAACTTCTATATAATTCATCCACGGAAATAAAGAAAAACTGGTAAAATCACATGAACATTATATAAAGTACGTAACCACATCACTTTTCTTTGCATTTTAACAAAACTTACATAAAAAGTGATTGCTGGGACTCTCTCTCTCTCTCTCTCTCTCTCTCTCTCTCTCTCTCTATATATATATATATATATATATATATATATATATATATATATGCGCGCTAAATCTGCCTTCTTCTACCGAACGCTCGTGGCCCAGAATCCACCGAGAATTTTCCAGAGTAAGCTACATTTTTAAATAAACAACACTCTTGTAGGGTTTACTTTCGTCAAGACCTCTAATCACGCGCATCTCAACTATGACACTTCTTTCTTTTCAGCCTCCGAAGGACAACACAAAACTTCAAATTCACACAGACTACTTACAATTAACGAACCCATACGCCGCATACAAGACAACGATAAATCACAACAAAACACGCAATAATAGCAAGATGCAACTCACACTCAGATCTTCAGTAACGAAAACAAATTTATCTTTTATTTCATGCTTTAAACGACCATAATCATTTGGATACGTACAAACATGCATGAACATATTAAAAAACATTTTCAATATTTATCGTTCTGCGGGGGGTGGTTATAAGATATAAATTCTACATCACACATCGACTAATTAAAACACAAAAAGTAAAATTGCATACCTGCAAAATCGTATCCAATCGACTAAAAGCATTTGGGAAAACCAGACCAAACCAAAATTCACAAGTCAGTGTGAAAAGCAACATTCTGACTTTTTTTCACACCTAGATATCAAAAGTCTTTCTCGAGCCGGCAATATGAGAAACTTCACTAATTAAACTACGTCGGTCTCAGTTCAAAATCAGCTCAGCATGGTAGCTGTTAGCTGACGGACCTCCTGGCAGTTTAACAAAAGAAATGTCAAAATCAGTCAGAATGGGAGAGGTAACTGATAGCATCTCACAATGTAAGGAAGATACTTCAAGCTAATGCGGCCACTTCTCGTCGATCTCCTCTTCTAATTTTATTTTCTTCTTTTTCACTCCACGCCGCCAAAGAGAGCAACAGCAACAACAATAGGACACGCGAAGTACTATTTCTTTATTTCTTCTTTCTCAGTCTGTCACCGACCTACCAAAAAGAGAAAGGACAATCAGTCACTTAAGTGCCATACGTGAAACACGCTTGGGAGATCATGTCTCGAAAGAGACATGACTGACTGGGCAGAAGATTATCCCGCAGTAGGTTAGCATTGCTTTCTGCGTTAGACTGGTTGCCGACCAAGGCTATAGAACCCAAGCTGTCGTTTTATTTAACCCATAACTGGAAGGAATAGACGGATTAATACCTTTCCAAAGGGTATTTGCGCGTAAGTGAATGCAATGAATTCGGCTGGAATTCGAACTCGGCTCCCCGATTTTGCGTTCCGAGCGGATATACACTGCACCACAACAAAAGGTCAATAAGACACTAAAATCTGCTTCTACACAACCATGAAATCTAAACTTCTGTAGGACATTAAATTCTTACATTTCTCTCTGAACAATTTTAACTACAAAATTTTCTGAATGAACATTTTTCTTAACACAATTATGTTATTTGAGGACCCTAGATGACACGCCAGGATTTGTTATTGGAGGCCACAACCTGAACAACATAAGGTATGCCGACGATACAGTGCTGATTGCGGACACGGAAAGGAAACTACAAGACCTCATACAGAAAGTAGCGGTGGAGAGTGACAAGAAGGAAATGCAAATAAACTTTAAGAAAACTGAGTGCATGGTCATCAGCAAAAGATACAACCCAAATTGCCAAATATAGGTGGGGGATAACAGAATCAAGCAAGTACAAGGATTTAAGTACCTAGGAAGTGTTCTAACAGAAGATGGAAAGTGCGACACGGAGAACCGAAGGCGAATTGGTATGGCAAAGGACGCGTTCCAGAAGATGAGCAAAATACTAACACACAGGCAAATCTCAATAGAAACGAAGAAAAGAGTGCTAGACTGCTACGTGATGTCACTTCTTCAATACGGCAGTGAATGCTGGACAATATCATCGAAAATGAGGACAAAACTGTAAGCGGCCGAAAGGTGGTTCTACAGAAGGATGCTACGGATATCATGGACAGAGCATACAAGCAACGACGAGGTGTTAGAAAGAATGTCAACAAAAAGGAAATTGATGCTGAACATCAGGAAGAGACAACTGAAGTTCCTGGGACATGCAATGAGGAAAGAGAGCATGGAGAACCTGATACTGACTGGTCAGATAGAAGGAAGGAGAGACAGAGGAAGGCAGCGGATAACATATTTGCAGGGTCTGATCAGGTGGATGACGGAACGGGGGTTGCCAGTAGCAACAGGAGCAAACATACTAAGAGCCACAAGGGATAGGGAAATGTGGAGAGCCATGATCGCCTACGTCCTGAAGGGACAGGGCACATAGAAGAAGAAGTTCAGTTAACAAAATTCCACTTATATTTTCCTTCTTACAGGTTTGTCATTCTGTTAATAAATCTTTGCTTTAATGTAGAAACGATATATTTTATCCTTCCATATTTCAAAATTCAACCATCAGCCTACTAATATTTAAATTGAGGGGACTTCAGACGTGTTTGACACAATACCATTTTAACAAGCATCACCGAGGCCCCTACACCAAACACCGAGAATCTGAACCACGTTGAAAATCGTATGCAGAAAAAAAACAGAAAAAAAACAAACAGATATTCTTAAAAAATAGGGAAAATATTGGTTCTTGTTTTATTTATTCGACCACAGTAACAACAGAATTTGCTGGAACTGTAAAAATAAGTTGATTGAATTAATATGAGTGATAACAGATATTTTTCCAAGTTTTTGTCTCTCAAAGCGCTCGCCAGGTCTGGACGACAAAGTGAACCTCGCTGCCGAACTTGAATGGGACCTCCAATCCGTAGTGACCTGGGGTAGGAAATGGTTGGTACTTATTTATTTGTCAAAAAGTACAAATTCTGGCTCAAGGCCAAACAATGGGGAGGGGGAACAAAAAACTTGGGTTGGTCTTCCGTAACTATCTTATACCTAGCTAATCCGATTCACGACCCATACATACGTTACAATTTTCTCATTCACCATAAAAATTTGTCCATCAACACTCATACCTATCAAGCACCAAAATACCGCAAAATCATACCAGGGACCTAAAAACACCCTAAATGTACATAAAAATTTCTGATTTTTACAATATATACAATATCTTACAAAAATAAATTTAAAACTTTATTCATGAAATGACATGATGGGGAGGGGGAATGAAGAAACAAAAAACCCCAAAACAAAAAACAATTCCAAATGAATATATATACACAATGTTAGTAAGACCCAAACACACCCACATAATTAAAGAGGCCACTGTATTCTGCCTTAAAAAAGGACAAAATCAAGCAGCTCTCTTTCTAAGGGGAATGGAGAAGCAGGGGGCAAAAATAAATTGGACTGGAGAATGTATAAGGCTGACCCAGCCGAGAGTGAAAACGGGTCAAAATAATACTTGGACAATGGGAATCTCGAACTGGATCATAACAAAAGCAATGGAGCCGGGAACAGGCCAGGACAAACACATTCACTCACATTAACTAGGCACAAAAAGAACTTCTACCTTAACCACGGGCGGGGTTCCAAAGGAATCCACCCCGATGCAACTAGCAGATCTAAAAGAGAAAATCAAGGCTAGCCCCGGTCACGCGAACCAGGCTCGCCGCATATACCCACCTTTCGCTGAACTCTGTCGGGTGCAGCCGTTTCCGTTCAGTTCTAATCTTCATTTTGAGCTGGTGCTCAAAATATCGGATTAGATCCTGATCCGAAAGACGACCTCCCCGCAAGACTTCCTCCAGACGCGTCATCCAAATCACCATTCTAGCCGTGGCCAGTAGCGACAGAAACACCATCCGCTTCACTCCAGAGTACGGGGGCGACACATTGTCCACAGCGTATGCGCGATCAATGAGCACAAGCTCCCGCGGCGCGATACGAGCAGTCAACTCGCCAACACGCGCCCACAACGGGCGAACGCGCGAACAATGGAAGAAGGCGTGCGCAGACGTCTCCTTAATTCCAAGGACGCAACGTTCACAATCTGGCAAATCCGCCAGGCCCATTGCGAAACGCTTGTCGTTCAGAGACAAACCATTCCGAGCCAATCGCCAGGTCAGAGAAAACTCAGAGTTGTTGAGCCAATCCGCACCTGGCGCCCAAGACCAATGAGAGCGATACTCCTCCCTCGACATGCCGAGCTTACTCCACAGTTCATCCTTCACGGCGCCCTCCACTAATCCCCGATAGAAGATTCTCCTAGGCCGTGAAAGGTCACTGGACCATGGAATGGTCCGAAGGGCCGTCAGACATTCGAGCAGGAATTTCGGCCGCCCCCAAGGCCTATTGCTAGTCCTTAGGAGCGGGGGAGTGATAGTGAGGCTAGGGAACATGTCCCTCACTACCCCCGCAAGCAACCGATCTTCCTCCAACGCGCGCCTGAGGAATGCCAACCTCGAAGCGAGCACGTGGCTCCTCAAGTGTGGCATCCCCAGACCCCCTTGACACGGACGGAGGCAACAGACTCCTTTGTCGACCATGTGTTTGCGTCCTCTCCACAGACAGGAGAATAGCAAACGCTCGAGCGCCTTCTCATGATCGTCACAAAGGGGAAGTACAGACAGCCGGTAAAGGATTCTGGGAAAGAGGTATGTATTACACACCTCCGCCAGACCCTTCACGGAGAGACTCCGTCGACGCCAAATCTCGACCGACGCGCCGACCTTTGCCTGTACTTCTGACCAGTTTTTCTCCAACTGTAAGTCCGGACCGAACCAAACTCCGAGGAGCTTGACCGGCCCGTCCGTCCAGTCGAAGGGCCCCGGGAGGGAAACACCCTTCCAGGCACCTAACCGCAAGCCGGACGACTTGTCGCGGTTAATTCTGGCCCCTGTTACCTGTTCGTACCGTTCAAGCGCCTTCTGTACCGCCCTTATGTCCCTGCGGGAGGACACAAAGGTCGTTACGTCATCGGCGTACGCGGAAACCCTGGCTCGAGCTCCACCAGGGACAGTAATTCCACGCAGGACCGGACTGCACGTCTCGTCCCTTAGCCGGCGAAGGAGGGGCTCCAACGCCAGGACGTAAAGGAGAGGCGACAGTGGACAACCCTGTCGGACCGACCTAGACAGCGCGAAAGCGCCCGACAGCTTCCCGTTCACCTGTACCACAGCCTTGGGGGAGCGATACAGAAGGCTAATCCAGCGGCTGAAGTCGGGTTTGAATCCGGCGGCCTGCAGGACAGCAGCCAGGTAGCCATGGTCAATCCTATCAAATGCCTTGGACTGATCCAAATTGATCAGCGCGGCCTCTTCGTCGTCTTCTACACCCTCTACGATCGTGCGAATCAAGTGCAGGTTGCTCTGAATTGTTCGTCCCTTCACAGAACAAGTCTGATCCGGTTCCAACAGAGACTCGGCAACTAGCTGCAAGCGATTCGTCAGGATCTTGGCCAAAATCTTTAACTCTGTGTTTAGCAGAGTTATGGGCCTGTAATCATCTAATCCCCGCCCAACCTTCTTGCCTTTTCCCAACAGCGTGATCACGCCCCTGGTGATCCGACCGGGGATGGACCCCTGCCGAAACCAGTGGTTGAACACGACAGTCAAGAGCGGGACAAAAAGGTGCGACATCCTCAAGTACAATTCATAGGGCAAACCATCCAAACCTGGCGACTTGCCACTGCCGGTCTTCTTCAAAGCCGCGTAGACTTCGTCCTCCGTAATCTCCCCTTCGCAGCTAGCCGCTTCAGCCGGCAAAAGCCGGGGAAAGTCAGCCAAATAGCTGCGAAACTCCTCGTCACGGAGACCAGGCTCCTTGGTAAATCGGTGTTCGAAATGCTGCCGGAACGCCTCGCACATGTCGTCAGTGGACCTAAGGAGATGTCCCTCCGGGTCGCGCACCTCTCGAATGTACCGATCGCCGGCCCGACGAATTTCTTCCTTGCGCAGTTCTGCGCCCATGTTCACAGCTTCGGAAGACATCTTGCTTAACTTAGCCCTAATTACCTGGCCCATATAGCGCTCGCTAGTCGTGCGCCTCAGGGCCTCCTGGCTAAGGCTATCTCTAGGGGATCCCCACCAGCCTCCGCCCGGGCGAAATTAGCACTAAGTGTCTTTGCCTCCGCAGCCTTATCTAGTTTGAGCCGCTGGCTATATTTGGTGGCGAAAGACCTAATGGAGTCCTTAAGGTTAACCCACCACTTATTCCCAATGACTCGCCCAATTAACGCCCGCTGAACTAGTTTTGTCAGCTGGTCACGAAAGTCCCGCCTGTCCAGTAAGGACTGATTGAACTTCCAATAACCAGCCAACCTAGGCCTAAAGTCTAACACCACACGGGCACAAACGAGTTTGTGGTCCGTGTAGCCTAGCCAGTGGAACGTTGGACATTCTAAGAAGTCTATGTCGGCCACTCTCACTAACATCCTATCCAGGTACGCAGATACCCGGGTAGAAGGCCAATTAAGCGCCCACGTCCACATACTCCCATCCGGATGATCGACCCGGTATCTATCGACGAGACCAAATTCGTCGATCAGATCAACCAGGCTACGATCATCATTCCTCCCGCTAGCGCCCCTCCCTCTATCCCATTTGGGGGTTAGGATGGCATTCCAGTCCCCAACTAAGATTAGCCGTGTTGAATGCACCATAAAGGGCTCCAACAGCCGAAAGAAAGAGACACGCTCACCTTGCTTATTGGGTGCATAAACCACAATCAGCCGGAACAATTTGCTTTTCACTGCAATATCGGCCACGATCAGCCGGCCCTCGGCACCGACATGGACAAGGTCAACCTTCGCGTCCAGGGTACGCTTGACCAGCAAAGAAACACCTCTGGCTTGCCGGCTCCCATATGCTGAATAGACGACAAAGTCGTTAGACAGCACACAAGAGTCGACTTCGCAAACAAAGTGAGTCTCTTGGATCGCGGCCACATCCACGCCGAAGGACAAGAGGTCACGAAGCAGGCGAGCCGCCTTACCCCGATCCCTCAGGCCCTTCGCATTCAAGCTGGCTATCTTAATAGACATCTTTTAAACCTGAAAAAGAAAAAACAAAGAACATGCAACAAAGGCACTAGTCACATACGGGGAAAAAATCTCTGGTGGATGGGACCCCGACGGACTGTCCTAGGGACCCTGTACCTATATCGGACGTAATCCGTCCGTCTAGGACAATACCGCCGACGTCCGTGGGGTAGGTTAGCTTTACCACCCTATATAAGCAGGGGTGGAGGATAACCGGGAACCTCCCCGAACAATTTTTGCCCATTTTTTTAAGTTCAGGCGTGTTCATTGTTGCCATCCTTAATTTAGGGTAGTACTTCTTGGCATCTTCTATGTGGTCCCAGACCCTCAGGTTACCCCCGGTATTTCTTACGAGGGTAATGACTCCTGGGGCCTGGGGAAAGTTTGTTGGGTCTTCCGTGGACATTCCTTTTACTGCAGTCAGTTTGAGGAGTGGCTTCAGCAGTTTTCGCCTCTGCGAAGACCACTCCTCCACAATGTCCTCATCTACTTTACACAAAGCGTCGCTTTGGGGGAGGGCTTTCTTCTTTTTTGCCCGTGAGGGAGTGGGAATAGGAGAAGGGGAGGGAGTGGGTGTTGCAGAAGTCTGTTTTTTCAAGGGGATCAAATTGAAGGTTGGGGACTGGGAAGCTTTGCGCGGGGAAGATGGTAGGCTTCTTGCCTTGTCAGCATATGTGTGTCTGACCGGGGAAACCGGCAATGATGCACACTTGTCCGCATGTATGCTTCTTTCCGAGCTCCTGCCCCTTCTTCTGCTTTTTAGCTTGTCCTGCTGCTCCTCTTCTTCCTCTCTCCCGCGCTTCAAAGACGACGCTCTCCCTACCTCCATCGGTTCGTCCTTTTTGGGGGAGGAAACCCTTTCCCTCTCCTGTTTGGCGGGCGTATTTTTTGATGTAGTCTCCTTTTGTTTTGGGGGTGATTTGACAGGCGGTGGCACCTTCGCCGGCCCCTTGGCCGGAGAAGGCGTTTTTGCCTTTTTCCTCGCCACCACCTGCCAATCGCCCTCCTTGCTGGCTGCTGGTACTGGTGTAGGAGAGGCTGTCTTAACTACTTCCTTTGCTGGCTGCTGCTGCTTGGCTGGTTGGGCCTTTGTGGGGGGATTCTTAGACGGACAGATCTTTGCGACATGCTCCGCCGCCCCACAGACCCAACAGCAAGGCTTTCTGCCTTCTACGATTATAAAAATCGAACGACCCCTGCAGGTGAGGATGTTGGGAATTTTAGCGATGTTGTCCTTATTCAGGGTCACCTGCAGGGTCATGTCGCCCGTGAGAAAACCGGCCTTGGACCGCAGCGAGGAGACTTCGGCCACTCTTCCATATTGCACGAAGAAGGCGCCAACATGATCCTCGGCAATGTCCATGGGGACGCCATGCAGGGTGACCTTAACTTTTCTAGTACCCATGTACTCCGTATTGATCAGGAGAGTTTTGGTCTCCAAGACCACACCAATTAGGTTTCTAGCTTCTTGTACGGAGCCAAGCAGGACGTCCCACATGGCATTGCCTCTCCTCGCCACGGCCAACGCTCTAATTTTTAGGGCTTGTAGCCCCTCCTCGAGTGTATCCCGAGGGACGCCGACCAACTTCTTTGTCTTCGGGTCCTTAGTGTACAAGGTGATGACTCTCGCCTCTATTTGAGCCAACTGCTCCGGCACCGAGACGAGCTCTGTTCCTTTGATGTACTCTGCATAGTCCTTAGCAATCTTCTCGTAATAATCCTCCCCTTTTAGCGACATTTTTTTGCCTCCCTTCCACCCAGAGGTCGAAGGTAAGGGGGATGCTGGAGCTGCTGCTGGTATCACTGCTGGTACTGTAGAAGGGGGATTATCCCGAGGCGGTAGAGCCCAATCCCCCTCCTTTCCTCCCACCGACGCCGTGGTGGGAGGAACGCTTTCCATCGGCCCATCTGTGGCCATTGCCACAAAGTGGCCGAACACCGGATCACTGCTTCCCGGTGTTTCGCGTTGTTAGACGCTACTTTTACGCTGGCCCGAGCTATAAACTCGGGCTGGAAAGCAGTAAATCCAAGATACAGAGGACTAACAAATATCACGAAGGAACAAGTGTTATCCTTTGTTCTTTTACCCTAAACCACACAACAAAAAGCCGGGTGGGAAAGGGGTGGTACTTATTTATTTGACAAAAAGTACAAATTCTGGCACAAGGCCAACAAATGGGAGGGGGAACAAAAACTTGGGTTGGTCTTCCGTAACTATCTTATACCTAGCTAATCCGATTCACGACCCATACATACGTTACAATTTTCTCATTCACCATAAAAATTTGTCCATCAACACTCATACCTATCAAGCACCAAAATACCGCAAAATCATACCGGGGACCTAAAAACACCCCAAATGTACATAAAAATTTCTGATTTTTACAATATATACAATATCTTACAAAAATAATTTAAAACTTTATTCATGAAATGACATGATGGGGAGGGGGAATGAAGAAACAAAAATCCCCAAAACAAAAACAATTTCAAATGAATATATATACACAATGTTAGTAAGACCCAAACACACCCACATAATTAAAGAGGCCACTGTATTCTGCCTTAAAAAGAACAAAATCAAGCAGCTCTCTTTCTAAGGGGAATGGAGAAGCAGGGAACAAAATAAATTGGACTGGAGAATATATAAGGCTGACCCAGCCGAGACTGAAAACGGGACAAAATAACAATGGACAATGGGAATCTCGAACTGGATCATAACAAAAGTAATGGAGCCGGGAACAGGCTAGGACAAACACATTCACTCACATTAACTAGGCACAAAAAAGACTTCTTACCTTAACCACGGGAGGGGTTCCAAAGGAATCCACCCCGATGCAACTAGCAGATCTAAAAGAGAAAATCAAGGCTAGCCCCGGTCACGCGAACCAGGCTCGCCGCATATACCCACCTTTCGCTGAACTCTGTCGGGTGCAGCCGTTTCCGTTCAGTTCTAATCTTAATTTTGAGCTGGTGCTCAAAATATCGGATTAGATCCTGATCCGAAAGACGACCGCCCCGCAAGACTTCCTCCAGACGCGTCATCCAAATCACCATTCTAGCCGTGGCCAGTAGCGACAGAAACACCATCCGCTTCACTCCAGAGTACGGGGGCGACACATTGTCCACAGCGTATGCGCGATCAATGAGCACAAGCTCCCGCGGCGCGATACGAGCAGTCAACTCGCCAACACGCGCCCACAACGGGCGAACGCGCGAACAATGGAAGAAGGCGTGCGCAGACGTCTCCTTAATTCCAAGGACGCAACGTTCACAATCTGGCAAATCCGCCAGGCCCATTGCGAAACGCTTGTCGTTGAGAGACAAACCATTCCGAGCCAATCGCCAGGTCAGAGAAAACTCAGAGTTGTTGAGCCAATCCGCACCTGGCGCCCAAGACCAATGAGAGCGATACTCCTCTCTCGACATGCCGAGCTTACTCCACAGTTCATCCTTCACGGCGCCCTCCACTAATCCCCGATAGAAGATTCTCCTAGGCCGTGAAAGGTCACTGGACCATGGAATGGCCCGAAGGGCCGTCAGACATTCGAGCAGGAATTTCGGCCGCCCCCAAGGCCTATTGCTAGTCCTTAGGAGCGGGGGAGTGATAGTGAGGCTAGGGAACATGTCCCTCACTACCCCCGCAAGCAACCGATCTTCCTCCAACGCGCGCCTGAGGAATGCCAACCTCGAAGCGAGCACGTGGCTCCTCAAGTGCGGCATCCCCAGACCCCCTTGACACGGACGGAGGCAACAGACTCCTTTGTCGACCATGTGTTTGCGTCCTCTCCAAAGACAGGAGAATAGCAAACGCTCGAGCGCCTTCTCATGATCGTCACAAAGGGGAAGTACAGACAGCCGGTAAAGGATTCTGGGAAAGAGGTATGTATTACACACCTCCGCCAGACCCTTCACGGAGAGACTCCGTCGGCGCCAAATCTCGACCGACGCGCCGACCTTTGCCTGTACTTCTGACCAGTTTTTCTCCAACTGTAAGTCCGGACCGAACCAAACTCCGAGGAGCTTGACCGGCCCGTCCGTCCAGTCGAAGGGCCCCGGGAGGGAAACACCCTTCCAGGCACCTAACCGCAAGCCGGACGACTTGTCGCGGTTAATTCTGGCCCCTGTTACCTGTTCGTACCGTTCAAGCGCCTTCTGTACCGCCCTTATGTCCCTGCGGGAGGACACAAAGGTCGTTACGTCATCGGCGTACGCGGAAACCCTGGCTCGAGCTCCTCCAGGGACAGCAATTCCACGCAGGACCGGACTGCACGTCTCGTCCCTTAGCCGGCGAAGGAGAGGCTCCAACGCCAGGACGTAAAGGAGAGGCGACAGTGGACAACCCTGTCGGACCGACCTAGACAGCGCGAAAGCGCCCGACAGCTTCCCGTTCACCTGTACCACAGCCTTGGGGGAGCGATACAGAAGGCTAATCCAGCGGCTGAAGTCGGGTTTGAATCCGGCGGCCTGCAGGACAGCAGCCAGGTAGCCATGGTCAATCCTATCAAATGCCTTGGACTGATCCAAATTGATCAGCGCGGCCTCTTCGTCGTCTTCTACACCCTCTACGATCGTGCGAATCAAGTGCAGGTTGCTCTGAATTGTTCGTCCCTTCACAGAACAAGTCTGATCCGGTTCCAACAGAGACTCGGCAACTAGCTGCAAGCGATTCGTCAGGATCTTGGCCAAAATCTTTAACTCTGTGTTTAGCAGAGTTATGGGCCTGTAATCATCTAATCCCCGCCCAACCTTCTTGCCTTTTCCCAACAGCGTGATCACGCCCCTGGTGATCCGACCGGGGATGGACCCCTGCCGAAACCAGTGGTTGAACACGACAGTCAAGAGCGGGACAAAAAGGTGCGACATCCTCAAGTACAATTCATAGGGCAAACCATCCAAACCTGGCGACTTGCCACTGCCGGTCTTCTTCAAAGCCGCGTAGACTTCGTCCTCCGTAATCTCCCCTTCGCAGCTAGCCGCTTCAGCCGGCAAAAGCCGGGGAAAGTCAGCCAAATAGCTGCGAAACTCCTCGTCACGGAGACCAGGCTCCTTGGTAAACCGGTGTTCGAAATGCTGCCGGAACGCCTCGCACATGTCGTCAGTGGACCGAAGGAGATGCCCCTCCGGGTCGCGCACTTCTCGAATGTACCGATCGCCGGCCCGACGAATTTCTTCCTTGCGCAGTTCTGCGCCCATGTTCACAGCTTCGGAAGACATCTTGCTTAACTTAGCTCTAATTACCTGGCCCATATAGCGCTCGCTAGTCGTGCGCCTCAGGGCCTCCCTGGCTAAGGCTATCTCGAGGGGATCCCCACCAGCCTCCGCCCGGGCGAAATTAGCACTAAGTGTCTTTGCCTCCGCAGCCTTATCTAGTTTGAGCCGCTGGCTATATTTGGTGGCGAAAGACCTAATGGAGTCCTTAAGGTTAACCCACCACTTATTCCCAATGACTCGCCCAATTAACGCCCGCTGAACTAGTTTTGTCAGCTGGTCACGAAAGTCCCGCCTGTCCAGTAAGGACTGATTGAACTTCCAATAACCAGCCAACCTAGGCCTAAAGTCTAACACCACACGGGCACAAACGAGTTTGTGGTCCGTGTAGCCTAACCAGTGGAACGTTGGACATTCTAAGAAGTCTATGTCGGCCACTCTCACTAACATCCTATCCAGGTACGCAGATACCCGGGTAGAAGGCCAATTAAGCGCCCACGTCCACATACTCCCATCCGGATGATCGACCCGGTATCTATCGACGAGACCAAATTCGTCGATCAGATCAACCAGGCTACGATCATCATTCCTCCCGCTAGCGCCCCTCCCTCTATCCCATTTGGGGGTTAGGATGGCATTCCAGTCCCCAACTAAGATTAGCCGTGTTGAATGCACCATAAAGGGCTCCAACAGCCGAAAGAAAGAGACACGCTCACCTTGCTTATTGGGCGCATAAACCACAATCAGCCGGAACAATTTGCTTTTCACTGCAATATCGGCCACGATCAGCCGGCCCTCGGCACCGACATGGACAAGGTCAACCTTCGCGTCCAGGGTACGCTTGACCAGCAAAGAAACACCTCTGGCTTGCCGGCTCCCATATGCTGAATAGACGACAAAGTCGTTAGACAGCACACAAGAGTCGACTTCGCAAACAAAGTGAGTCTCTTGGATCGCGGCCACATCCACGCCGAAGGACAAGAGGTCACGAAGCAGGCGAGCCGCCTTACCCCGATCCCTCAGGCCCTTCGCATTCAAGCTGGCTATCTTAATAGACATCTTTTAAACCTGAAAAAGAAAAAAGAAAAAACAGGCAACAAAGGCTCTCTAATTGCATACGGGACGGAAATCTTTAGCAGAAAGGACCCCGACGGACTGTCCTAGGGAACCCGTTCCTACATCGGACGTAATCCGCCCGTCTAGGACAATCCCGCCGACGTCCGTGGGGTAAGTTAGTTTTACCACCCTATAAAGACTGGGGTGGAGTAAAACAGGGAACCTCCCCGCACAATTTTTTGACATTTTTTTAAGTTCAGGAGTATTCTCCTGAACCATCCTGATTTTTGGATAGAGTCTCTTGACTTCGGAAATGTGGTCCCAGACCCTCAGGTTACCCCCGGTATTTCTCACAAGGGTAATTACTCCTGGGGCCTGGGAAAAGTTCCTGGGATCCTCCACCGAAACGCCGTCCACCGAGGTCAGCCTCAGCAGGGGTTTTAGTAACTTGCGCCTCTGGGAGGACCATTCTGAGGCAACGTCCTCATTCACTCTCATGAGTGCTTCCCCCTGGGGCAGGGCTTTTTTCTTTTTTGCCCGAGTGGGAGTGGGCATAGGAGAAGGGGAGGGAGTGGGGGTTGAAGATGCAGGTCTTAGTGGGGTCAATTTAAAGGCTGGGGACTGGGAAGCTTTCCGCGGGGACGAGGGAAGGCTCCTTGCCTTTTGGGCATAACTTTGCCTCTCCGGAGAAGCAGGCAGAGACGAGCACTTGGGTGTTGAAGGAATCCTTTTCTCCCTACTTCTGCTTCTCCGCCTGCTTTTCGGGCTCTCTCGATGCTCCTCCTCTCTGTCTTCCCTGCCGCGTTTCAGGGATGAGGATCTCTGTACCTCCATCCGTTCTTCTTCCTCCGGTTCTTCAATTTGGGGAGGTTTTTTCACCTTCCCCTGTTTAGGAGGCGATTTTACCGCTGCGGGCTCCTTTGTATTTGCAGGAGCCTTGGCAGGTGACGGCACCTTCACAGGTGAAGGCGTTTTAGTCTTCTTCCTTGCCACCACCTGCCACTCGCCCTCCTTGTTTGCTCCTGGTGCTGGTGCTGATGATGCTGATGTTGGTGTTGGAGGTGCTGATTTTCCCTTCTCCGCCGGTCCATCCTGCCTCTTGGTTGGCTGGGCCTTCGGGGCCGGATTCTTTGTTGGGCACGCCTTAGCGACGTGATCCGCCGCCCCACAGGCCCAACAGCAGGGTTTCCTGCCCTCAACAATTACAAAAATCGCACGCTTCCTGCAGGTGAGGATGTTTGGAATTTCAGCGATCTTTTCCTTGGAAAGGGTCACCTGCAGGGCCATGTCCCCGGACAGGAAACCCGCCTTGGAGCGCAACGCCGAGACCTCCGCAACCTTTCCATACTGGGCAAAAAAGGCCCCAATATGGTCCTGGGAAATGTCCATGGGGACGCCGTGTAATGTAATTTTTACCTTACGCGTCCCCATGTACTCCGTTTGAAACAGGAGTGTTTTGGTCTCCAGGACCACTCCGGACAGCTGCCTGGCCTCCTCGGCCGAGCCAAGCAGGACGTCCCATGTAGCGCCAGTTCGTCTCGCTATAGCCTTGGCTTTGATTTCTAGGGTCTTAATGGCCTCTTCAAACTTCTCCCTGTTAATCCCCACCAACTTGTGAGTTTTGGGGTCCTTCGTAATGAGGGATATGATCCTGGCCTCGACCACCGCCAACTCTTCTGGTACCGACAACAGCTCTGTGCCCGAAATGTAGTTTGCGTATTTGTTTTTCCGCAGCTCTTCATAGTAAGTTTCCCCCTTCATCGGGACCTTTCCTCCTTTCCATCCAGAGGTTGAAGGTTTGGGGGATCCAGGTGCTGCTGCTGCCGGTGCCGGTACAGTTCCGGATCCTGCTGCTAGTGCTGCTACTGTTACTACTGGTACTGAAGGGGGATTATCCCGAGGCGGTAAAGCCCAATCCCCCTCCTTTCCTCCCACCGACGCCGTGGTGGGGGGAACGACTTCCACCGGCCCATCTGTGGCCATTGCCACAAAGTGGCCGAACACCGGACAACTGTTTTTCCGGTGTTTCGCGCGAGAAACGCTACTTTACCGTGGCCCGAGCTATAAACTCGGGCTGGAAAACCAGATTGTCAAGAAACAAGGAACTAACAAATATCACTGCGGAACAAATGTCAAACCTTGTTCTTATTACCATTCACCACACAACAAAAAGCCGGGTGGGAAAGGGGTGGTACGTATTTATTTGCAATACATTACAAATTCTGGCACAAGGCCAACAAATGGGAGGGGGTACAAAAACTTGGGTTGGTCTTCCGTAACTATCTTATACCTAGCTAATCAGATTCACGACCCATACATACGTTACAATTTTCTCATTCACCATAAAAATTTGTCCATCAACACTCATACCTATCAAGCACCAAAATACCGCAAAATCATACCGGGGACCTAAAAAAACACCCCAAATGTACATAAAAATTTGTGTTTTTACAATATATACAATATCTTACAAAAATAAATTTAAAACTTTATTCATGAAATGACATGATGGGAAGGGGGAATGAAGAAACAAAAAATCCCCAAAACAAAAGACAATTTCAAATGAATATATATACACAATGTTAGTAAGACCCAAACACACCCACATAATTAAAGAGGCCACTGTATTCTGCCATAAAAAGACAAAATCAAGCAGCTCTCTTTCTAAGGGGAATGGAGAAGCAGGGGGCAAAAATAAATTGGACTGGAGAATGTATAAGGCTGACCCAGCCGAGAGTGAAAACGGGACAAAATAATACTTGGACAATGGGAGTCTCGAACTGGATCATAACAAAAGCAATGGAGCCGGGAACAGGCCAGGACAAACACATCCACTCACATTAACTAGGCACAAAAAGAACTTCTACCTTAACCACGGGCGGGGTTCCAAAGGAATCCACCCCGATGCAACTAGCAGATCTAAAAGAGAAAATCAAGGCTAGCCCCGGTCACGCGAACCAGGCTCGCCGCATATACCCACCTTTCGCTGAACTCTGTCGGGTGCAGCCGTTTTCGTTCAGTTCTAATCTTAATTTTGAGCTGGTGCTCAAAATATCGGATTAGATCCTGATCCGAAAGACGACCTCCCCGCAAGACTTCCTCCAGACGCGTCATCCAAATCACCATTCTAGCCGTGGCCAGTAGCGACAGAAACACCATCCGCTTCACTCCAGAGTACGGGGGCGACACATTGTCCACAGCGTATGCGCGATCAATGAGCACAAGCTCCCGCGGCGCGATACGAGCAGTCAACTCGCCGACACGCGCCCACAACGGGCGAACGCGCGAACAATGGAAGAAGGCGTGCGCAGACGTCTCCTTAATTCCAAGGACGCAACGTTCACAATCTGGCAAATCCGCCAGGCCCATTGCGAAACGCTTGTCATTGAGAGACAAACCATTCCGAGCCAATCGCCAGGTCAGAGAAAACTCAGAGTTGTTGAGCCAATCCGCACCTGGCGCCCAAGACCAATGAGAGCGATACTCCTCTCTCGACATGCCGAGCTTACTCCACAGTTCATCCTTCACGGCGCCCTCCACTAATCCCCGATAGAAGATTCTCCTAGGCCGTGAAAGGTCACTGGACCATGGAATGGCCCGAAGGGCCGTCAGACATTCGAGCAGGAATTTCGGCCGCCCCCAAGGCCTATTGCTAGTCCTTAGGAGCGGGGGAGTGACAGTGAGGCTAGGGAACATGTCCCTCACTACCCCCGCAAGCAACCGATCTTCCTCCAACGCGCGCCTGAGGAATGCCAACCTCGAAGCGAGCACGTGGCTCCTCAAGTGTGGCATCCCCAGACCCCCTTGACACGGACGGAGGCAACAGACTCCTTTGTCGACCATGTGTTTGCGTCCTCTCCAAAGACAGGAGAATAGCAAACGCTCGAGCGCCTTCTCATGATCGTCACAAAGGGGAAGTACAGACAGCCGGTAAAGGATTCTGGGAAAGAGGTATGTATTACACACCTCCGCCAGACCCTTCACGGAGAGACTCCGTCGACGCCAAATCTCGACCGACGCGCCGACCTTTGCCTGTACTTCTGACCAGTTTTTCTCCAACTGTAAGTCCGGACCGAACCAAACTCCGAGGAGCTTGACCGGCCCGTCCGTCCAGTCGAAGGGCCCCGGGAGGGAAACACCCTTCCAGGCACCTAACCGCAAGCCGGACGACTTGTCGCGGTTAATTCTGGCCCCTGTTACCTGTTCGTACCGTTCAAGCGCCTTCTGTACCGCCCTTATGTCCCTGCGGGAGGACACAAAGGTCGTTACGTCATCGGCGTACGCGGAAACCCTGGCTCGAGCTCCACCAGGGACAGCAATTCCACGCAGGACCGGACTGCACGTCTCGTCCCTTAGCCGGCGAAGGAGGGGCTCCAACGCCAGGACGTAAAGGAGAGGCGACAGTGGACAACCCTGTCGGACCGACCTAGACAGCGCGAAAGCGCTCGACAGCTTCCCGTTCACCTGTACCACAGCCTTGGGGGAGCGATACAGAAGGCTAATCCAGCGGCTGAAGTCGGGTTTGAATCCGGCGGCCTGCAGGACAGCAGCCAGGTAGCCATGGTCAATCCTATCAAATGCCTTGGACTGATCCAAATTGATCAGCGCGGCCTCTTCGTCGTCTTCTACACCCTCTACGATCGTGCGGAATCAAGTGCAGGTTGCTCTGAATTGTTCGTCCCTTCACAGAACAAGTCTGATCCGGTTCCAACAGAGACTCGGCAACTAGCTGCAAGCGATTCGTCAGGATCTTGGCCAAAATCTTTAACTCTGTGTTTAGCAGAGTTATGGGCCTGTAATCATCTAATCCCCGCCCAACCTTCTTGCCTTTTCCCAACAGCGTGATCACGCCCCTGGTGATCCGACCGGGGATGGACCCCTGCCGAAACCAGTGGTTGAACACGACAGTCAAGAGCGGGACAAAAAGGTGCGACATCCTCAAGTACAATTCATAGGGCAAACCATCCAAACCTGGCGACTTGCCACTGCCGGTCTTCTTCAAAGCCGCGTAGACTTCGTCCTCCGTAATCTCCCCTTCGCAGCTAGCCGCTTCAGCCGGCAAAAGCCGGGGAAAGTCAGCCAAATAGCTGCGAAACTCCTCGTCACGGAGACCAGGCTCCTTGGTAAACCGGTGTTCGAAATGCTGCCGGAACGCCTCGCACATGTCGTCGGTGGACCGAAGGAGATGCCCCTCCGGGTCGCGCACCTCTCGAATGTACCGATCGCCGGCCCGACGAATTTCTTCCTTGCGCAGTTCTGCGCCCATGTTCACAGCTTCGGAAGACATCTTGCTTAACTTAGCTCTAATTACCTGGCCCATATAGCGCTCGCTAGTCGTGCGCCTCAGGGCCTCCCTGGCTAAGGCTATCTCGAGGGGATCCCCACCAGCCTCCGCCCGGGCGAAATTAGCACTAAGTGTCTTTGCCTCCGCAGCCTTATCTAGTTTGAGCCGCTGGCTATATTTGGTGGCGAAAGACCTAATGGAGTCCTTAAGGTTAACCCACCACTTATTCCCAATGACTCGCCCAATTAACGCCCGCTGAACTAGTCTTGTCAGCTGGTCACGAAAGTCCCGCCTGTCCAGTAAGGACTGATTGAACTTCCAATAACCAGCCAACCTAGGCCTAAAGTCTAACACCACACGGGCACAAACGAGTTTGTGGTCCGTGTAGCCTAGCCAGTGGAACGTTGGACATTCTAAGAAGTCTATGTCGGCCACTCTCACTAACATCCTATCCAGGTACGCAGATACCCGGGTAGAAGGCCAATTAAGCGCCCACGTCCACATACTCCCATCCGGATGATCGACCCGGTATCTATCGACGAGACCAAATTCGTCGATCAGATCAACCAGGCTACGATCATCATTCCTCCCGCTAGCGCCCCTCCCTCTATCCCATTTGGGGGTTAGGATGGCATTCCAGTCCCCAACTAAGATTAGCCGTGTTGAATGCACCATAAAGGGCTCCAACAGCCGAAAGAAAGAGACACGCTCACCTTGCTTATTGGGCGCATAAACCACAATCAGCCGGAACAATTTGCTTTTCACTGCAATATCGGCCACGATCAGCCGGCCCTCGGCACCGACATGGACAAGGTCAACCTTCGCGTCCAGGGTACGCTTGACCAGCAAAGAAACACCTCTGGCTTGCCGGCTCCCATATGCTGAATAGACGACAAAGTCGTTAGACAGCACACAAGAGTCGACTTCGCAAACAAAGTGAGTCTCTTGGATCGCGGCCACATCCACGCCGAAGGACAAGAGGTCACGAAGCAGGCGAGCCGCCTTACCCCGATCCCTCAGGCCCTTCGCATTCAAGCTGGCTATCTTAATAGACATCTTTTAAACCTGAAAAAGAGAAAAAGAAAAACAGGCAACAAAGGCTCTCTAGATGCATACGGGGCGAAAATCTCGGGCAGACAGGACCCCGACGGACTGTCCCAGGGAACCAGTTCCTATGTCGGACGTAATCCGTCCGTCTGAGACAATACCGCCAACGTCCGTGGGGTACATTAGTTTTACCACCCTATATAAACTGGGGTGGAGTAAAACAGGGAACCTCCCCGAACAATTTTTAGACATTTTTCTAAGTTCTGCTGAGCTTTCAATGTACATCCTTAGTTTAGGATAAAGTTTTTTCGCTTCCGCGATGTGGTCCCAGACCCGCAGGTTACCCCCGGTATTCCGTACGAGGGTAATTACTCCTGGGGCCTGGGGAAAGTTTTTGGGGTCCTCCGTAGATAGACCGTCAACTGTGGTCATCTTCAGCAGTGGTTTGAGTAGTTTTCGTCTTTGTGACGACCACCCTGCAGAGATGTCCTCCTCTACTTTCAATAGCGCTTCCCCTTTGGGCAGGGCTTTTATCTTTTTTGCCCGAGTGGGAGTGGACATAGGAGAAGGGGAGAGAGTGGGGGATAAAGCAACTGGTCTCAGGGGGGTTAATTTAAAGGTAGGGGACTGGGAAGCTTTCCGCGGGGACGAGGGGAGGCTTCTTGCCTTTTGCGCATACGTTTGCCTCTCCGGTGAGGCAGGAAGCGAGGAGCACCTGTGTGTTGTCGAACTCCTTTCTCTGCTCTTCCGCCGATTCTTGAAGTTCTCTTGCTGCTCTTCTTCGTCCTCCCGGCTGCGTTTCAACGACGCCGATCTTTGAGTCTCCATGGGCTCTTCCCTTGGTTGTTCCTTCGGGCCCTCATTTTGGGGAGGTTTTTTTGCCTTCCCCTGCTTGGTAGCTGCTTTGGGTGATGAGGGCACCTTTGACTCCGAAGGCTCCTGAGGTGGCGAGGGCGTTTTGGTCGGAGAAGGCGTTTTGGTCTGAGAAGGCGTTTTGGCCGGAGAAGGCGATTTCTCCGCTAGTGCCTTCGCCTTCTTTTTCTTGCCGACCGTCTGCCACTCATTCACCTTATCCGGAACAGACGATTTCGCCTCCGTTGGAGCTTCTGGTTGTTTCGCTGCCGGTTTCTCCTGCTGCTGCTTTGCTGGCTGGGTCCCAGGGGCCGGATCCTTTTTCGGGCACGCCTTGGCGACGTGATTGGAATCGCCGCAGACCCAGCAGAAGGGCTTCCTCCCCTCAACGATCACGTAAATTGATCTTCCCCTGCAGGTGATAATGTTGGGGATATTCCCGATCTTTTTTTGCTCGACCGTCACCTGCAGGGTGACGTCACCGGTGAGAAAGCCCTGCTTCGAGGTGAGCGCCTTCACCTCTTCGACCATGCCGAATTGTGTGAAAAACACCCCGACATGGTCTAACGAGATGTCCATGGGCACGCCGTGGAGAGTGATCTTTGATCTGCGCATGCCCATGTATTCTGTATCCAGGCGCAACGTCTTTGTTTCCATAAAGGAGCCGGCCAGTTTTCTTGCTTCCTCCGCAGAGCCAAGTAGAACATCCCACACGGCGTGGCTGCGCCTAGCCACCATCTTTCCATTGATCTTCAAGGCCTTGATGGCCTCCTCCACCACGTCCCTGCTGACCCCGATAAGTTTGCGACTTTTCGGATCCCTGGTCAGCAGGGAAAGGATCCTGGGCTCAATGTTACTGAGCGTCTCGGGCACCGAGATAATCTCCGCTCCTGTCACGTATTTAGCGTATTTCTCCTTTAGAGACTCATAATACGTTGAATCCTTCCGCACTTTCTGGATGGTCCCCCCGGTCCAAGCCTTGTCGGGGGAAACCGTGTCTGCTGAACACCGCTGCCCGTCCTCCTTAGACGTAGAGGGCACCGGAGATGCAGGAGCTGCTGGTAGGGTTGCTACTCCTGGTCCTTTTTCCAAGGAGAGGGGTGAGGCAGGCAACCGCCAATCCCCCTCCTTTCCTCCCACCGAGGCCGTGGTGGGAGGAACGATCACATCTGGCCTATCGGAGGCCATTGCCTCCTAAGAGGCTAAGCGCGAGACACCTGCCTCCGGTGTTTCGCGTCCTTCGCAGGTCGCTACTTTACGCAGCCCAAGCAATAAACTTGGGTGGAGACCACAATGCCACACTTGACCAAAGTAATAGTAAGTATCACTATGGAACAGATACTACACTTTGATCCAAACCAAACCGACCACACAAACACAAAAAAGTCCAGTGGGAAAGGGGTGGTAAATGTCAATGCCTCCAAAACAAAGCTGTTATCAACTAACCACCATAGACAATCGCATCTACCTCCCATTAGCATGGGACAGGCTAGCCTCCCAGAGAGTAAAATACTACGCCTCCTTGGCCTTACACTCTCGGCGGACCTCAAATGGAATGACTATATTGAATCCATTGCCAAATCTGCTGCTATGAAAGTGGGCTCCCTGTGCAGGGCCCGGAAATTTTTCCCACCTGAAACTATTCTGCACATATACAAATCTACCATCCGCCCGTGTATTGAATATTGCTGCCATATCTGGTCGGGTGCCCCTGCTGCTCTCCTTGGGCTTCTTGACAAAATACAAAGGAGGATCTGTAACGTGGTTGATACTGACTTGGCAGACCGGCTGCAGCCACTCTCACACCGGCGTGATGTAGCTTCCCTGTGCCTCTTCTACAAGTACTTTCATGGCTTCTGCTCCGATGAGCTTAGATCACTGGTGCCGCCTAAGCACGAATTTACACGAGATACTAGATTAGCAACTAGGTCCCACCCTTTTACAGTTAAACAAATAAGATGTAACCGTAAATTCTACTCCAACAGCTTCTTTTCTCGCGCTTCCCGCCTGTGGAACTCCCTTCCACAAGTCTGCTTTCCCGATAGTTACAATCTCCAGGTGTTTAAATGTATGGTCAATAGACACCTCCTATCACACTAACTCCCAACTATTCTCACAACACTCTCATCTACCCAACCCTCATTCTCGGTATCCTCACCCGCCTATCACCCACCCTCTATATTTAATCAGCCTTTCTCCACTCTGCGTAGCCCCCTTCCCTTCACAGTAGTGGCAGTGACATGCCATGCTCGGGGTGAAACGCTTAAAAAACAAAAACAACATATAATCCAGATGATGGACTTAGCTTTTCTGCGTATTTTCGAAGATATGAACAAATGTTTGGAGAAGAACGCAGCGACTAGAAAGACTACAGAAAAATACACTTTTTGACTAAATTAGCACTGGTATAACAAGAAAGGATGTGCGTTGTGGTGCATTGGATATCGGCTTGGAACGAGAAATCGGGGAGCCGAGTTCGAATTCCAGTTGAATTCATTGCATTCACTGACGCGCAAATAACCTTGGTATTAATCCGTCTATTCCTTCCAGTTATGGGTTAAATAATAGGACAGATTGGGTTCTGTAGCCTTGGCCGGCAACCAGTCTACCACAGAAAGCAATGGCAACCTACTGCGGGATTATCTTCTGCCCAGTCAGTCATGTCTCTTTCGAGACATGATCGCCCAAGCGTGTTTCATGTATGGCACTTAACTGACTGATAACAAGAAAAATTACTGAAATTTTATACAACGAAAAATGCAAGAGAGATTTGTTTTGAAGAAACTGTCTTCTCCTGTGAATGCTTAGTTGCAGACTGACCACACACTTCTATTAACAATTTATAGTTTGAAAATAGAATTATTACGTATACAACGAAAAGATTACAACGTTGCAGAACCAGGTTATTAAATATACGATTATGGCAATGAATACCAACCGTCCAAAAAATAGGAGATTCAGATGAGTTAACAAGATTGATACAAAAATACGGATCGTTTTTGAAGGCAGTCATTGCAGCACTAAATTAAGCAATGTAGTACGCTTATTACCATTTACAATGAAAGCGATAAAAGAAAGAGGAAAACAAAACTTGTTCATTGCAGATATTAAAAAGAAAAAAGAAAGAAAGAAATAACCAATCAAGAAGACTTATAATAACTAGCATATTACAAAAGCGAATATTAAATGATTATCATAGCGGACATGTGGAAATTTCAAGAATTAAATCTCTTATGAGAAACTATGCATTCTGGACCAAAATAAATCCAGACTTTGAAAAAACAGTAAAAACTGCAGAGCTTGTAATCTTACAGAAAATTTATTTACCACGATAGAACAAACTTGCCAAAGTCATACACGTTAGGATCAAAATTACATATAGCATTTGCAGGTTCAATAAAAGTATTACATTATATTTTTTTAGTAGGTAGATTTACTAATTGTCCTGAAATTAACAGCAAAAACTAAATTTCATTTACATGAAATGTTTGTAAGACATACCTTTTAAGATATTTTCAAGATTTTGGTAAAATGTTCTTCACTGAACTTATTACTACCCCGACGTATTAACCAAGGTCAAGCATACAAGCTGAATATTTTACAGTTAATGTTAAAATGTCTTTGAAAGAAAGCAACCCATGAAAAATGAACGAAGAAAGACTCCATAGATTTTACCGTATGACACCAAATCTCAATCGCCGTCAGGCTAGACGCCGGCAGAATTAACGTTCGCAAGACAAATTAAATCAGTGTTCGACAAGTTACTAAGCCAAAGAGAATAAGAACGGATACGAAATAGTATACTAAATTTTTCAAGACTGGCGGAAAATTACGTGTATAAAAATGTCTTTAAGAATGTATAAAATTCGAAACTTATTGAAAGACGGCGAAATAATGTCACAAATTGAAAAGGTGATATACATTATAAAAGAAAAGAAACGGGAACACAAAATACATTATATTCAATGAAAGAAAAGGTTCACCGATGAACGGTCTGAAAAAGTGAAGAACAGATGCAAATTCGGTATGATGTTTTGATGTTCTAAAAATGTGTGGAACGTCTAAGTTCGATTTCCAGAAAAAGGAAACCTACAGAAAAAAAGGAGATTGACACTAGACGTAAAAGATGACAACTGCCATCTATTATCTACTTGACTGTCATGCGTTTTCTCCCTTTACACATTCCTTTCACACAGCTCTCTTCACACCGTGTAGCAGTTCTGGCTTGTTCCTATCGAATCTTTAACCAATTCTTCATTGATGATGGTCTCGAACATTTTACCTAAAATTGGTAGGATGCCGATAGGGCATTAATTGGAAAGGTTTGATGGTTTTCCCGTGTTCTTCAAAGCAGGAAGCACAGAAGGGCACTTCCAGAAGGCAGGATAACAATAAGCAGAGAGACAGTAGTTATAGAGTTTAGAGAGGAGAGAGGAGAGTACATGAGCACATCTCTTCATGACAATGTATGGGAATCCGTCACTTTCTCTCGCCTTCTGTAGGTCAAGCCTTTGGATTATGTTAGAGACCGGTTAGCGGACATTATAAATGTCGTTCAGTTGATAATAAATGGAAAGTTGAGTGTGGATACTCCTGACAAATTGCATGAATGGTTGGAGAAGAATCTGAAAACAAAAAACACAGTCTTGTCTGCTGTAGCTGTGAGAAGCTCATATGTATTGTAAGGAGAGACGGAAGGTTTGCTGCTGTTTAAGTCACCTTTGCAGAGCAGCCGGTAGTCTTTTGAGTAGAACTTGCGGGCTGCTATCAGCTGCTTTATTCTGTCAGTAAACAACTACACACACACACACACACACACACACACACACACACGTGTGTGTGTGTGTGTGTGTGTGTGTGTGTGTCCAAGTAAATACTAACAAAAAATAATTGCAACGTTCAAAACAATGTAAATCAGTGATCAATATAAAATAAAACAACGACTATTTATTAATAATTATTACTTTAAAACATGTACAAGTACAAACTACTACAGAATTGTACATTTTGTTACGACATTGAAAGAACAATATCTCATCATGTAGGTAATGATCATGGTACCATCATTATTAACTTCCTGATGAGACATTTTCATATAAAAAATTATATATAGTGCCACGCAAAAGTTTATAACACAGAACAATTTTTTTTTCTTTAGGTATTTTTAACACAGAATAAAGAAGATTTTACTGCTGATAATACATATATTTATGTCTTTAGTTGAACAATCAAATTTTATAAATAATCCATAAAACATATCCCACTGTCTCTGCTCGTTTATCCGCCGCTTTTCTTCGATGCATGGCTTAAACGCAATTGTAGGCGATAGCGTGATGTTTTCGGTCGGATTGAGCAGCTCATAATAAACCAAAACCTGATCCCACCAAAGGCAGAGTAGAAGCTTTTAAGCACAGATATTTGACTTTTCCGCCAATGTCGATGCATGGCCGGACTTACCCCACAACTTTGAATGCTTAAGGTTATCTTAGTTTATCCACATTTCAGAATATTTCTCTTTAAGAAGGACTCCAATATCAACATGCATTGCCTGAGTGTTTATGCCAGCGAACATATGCCTCTGGCCGGGAAGATCTCTCTTGAATCTCTTGTTCACTCTTACATAGGTGTCCGTCTCGCTCCCTGCTAAATACAGTAAGCTATCACGTCTTTCTCTACTGCTCACTCTCCTCTTATGATTGCTACATTCTAGACAGTATTTCATACAATATTGTCAAGACTATTTCCTTTCATATATTTGCTAAACCAATGTCCATCGTGCTAAGTGTCTGGAAAACTCTGTCACTGATTTTGCTGGAGTCCAAACCTTGAACTTCTCAATCTAAGTCTCTTACGTAAGTGGTTGATTATCCCACAGGTTTCCCCACTAATCACAATGGACACGCTTCTCTTATAGATCACTTTCTTACTTGCAGCACAGATTCTTGCCATGTTATGCAGTCCTGAACCCTTGGCATCTCTGATCAAGCTGTGATGTCAGTAAATGTCTCTTTCTATCCCCCTCTATCCAGGAATTTCCTACAAGCAAATTATCTTACTGGTATCAACGAGTAGAGTGGAACTCGTTTCTTGATTTCCTTTGTGATGTCCCTTTGAACACCATTTTTAGTCTCTTTTTTCAAGACTGCGTCTCTGAAGTCTTGTCATGTGTGAAAGCCAGCACTAATGATTTCAAGCCAGCTAGAAAATTTCAGTGAAAACTTCGTAAAGTTTCTTGGTTCTCTCCTGCTTACTCGGCTGCCACCACCCACGGGAATCACTTCTTCCGGCTGTATTAGCTACACGTCTGATCACAATAGGCACCTGTTTGTTCGTAATAAATGTAAGCGTGGCCTAAATTAAGTTGTTGTTTTCTGATGAGATGAAGCAGCATACAGAATATTGTAAGTTTTGTTCTAGAGATTACAGGCGGGTTTGCAAGACAGCGTGGCACAAAAGAAAAACCGGTATTCAGTCAATTGAAAAATCAATCATCTACAGCAGACAAAGTCGAGTGCTTTGCTCACAAAATCTTATCCAATTATACACTTGACTCCAACCTAGAACAGAGGCTCAACTATATATATATATATATATATATATATATATATATATATTATAACTTTAATCCAAAAAGAAAAAAGATGGGTAAATACCAAAAACCCGATCCTAATTAATGTTAATTACATTAATATTAAAATTGATCAAGAAGCTCAAATCTAGGCATCCAGCGACAGAAAAAATTACCGGACCTATATTGGTATATCAGTGGGTGTCTTTAAGCAACGTTATTACAATCATAGGTATTTCCTTTCCAACCCAAATCAGAAATACTAAACAGCCCTTTCACAAAAATTTTGGAAAATAAAGGAAGAAAACTAATAGCGGGAAATGACTACAAAACCATGTAGTCAAATGCAATGTAATATGTTATTTCCTGTTTTGAAGTTGATTTTATTGAAACAGGAAATAACATATTCCATTGCATTTGACTACATGATTTTGTTGTCATTTCGCGCTATCCCGCGGTGTGACGTCATAAAACCTCATCGCAAACTTAAGAACTGCGTTTATTATTTTTGGTAACTATTGCCGTTGCCAAGCGGAGTTTTATGTCAACACAAAATAAAATCGTCGGTGATGGTGGATTTTATAATATTCCAGTTTAAACAACCTCTCTGAAGATGGCTCATGTGAGCCGAAAGCTTAGAAGAAAACCAATAAATAATTATCCAACTGTTGGAGAATTTTTGTCTTCATTTTCAACTGAAATTAAAGCAAAAATACGACGTTTAGAACAGCTCATGATTAAACATAATAGACATTCATTGTATCTTATATTTAACAGCATATGTTTAGAAAATTACTTGCTGCCTCGATATACTAAATATATATTTAAATATATATGTATGTCTGTATATATATATATATATATATATATATATATATGTGTGTGTGTGTGTGTGTGTGTGTGTGTGTGTGTGTGTGTGTGTGTACAATTGTTGAATTGATATACTCCTTAAGTTAAAATCACATTTCATATTTTATTTTTATTAATTTTTCATAATTTTCTTAATTTTTAAATTTAAATTTAATTTAAATATACTTAAATTTAAATTGTATGTCAAATTTTCCTAAAAAATTGTTTTCTTTACATATTTATCCCATTTATTTAAACTCAAAACCACTATGTTTTCTTTTCAACACGTTTCTTTTTTTTTTCTTTTCTTTTCTTAGCTTACTTCCTTGTCAACTACCCGTTCCCCCTTTGTCTTCCTCCCTTTTAATTTCTTCATTTTCCTTTCATTCTTCCCTCTTCCATTTTGACCAGACATGACTAAATTTCACTTTTTAACTCTCGACTGTGTTAAGAATTTCGGTTTTCAAAAAACTAAAACTAAAAATAGACATAGATTTCTGTCTGCCTTCTTATTAATCCCACCCCTTTAATTTTACGTAATTAATTTTATTTTTTTAAAAATTCTGCCGGCAAATTATCTTTGTTCGTATTGTTATTTGATTTTTTGGAATAAATTCGTTGCTGATGACGCTACAAATTTCACGTAGGAATTTCTTGTAGAAACTGTTCATAGAAATAGCCATTCAGTTAATTTGAACATCGGAATTTTTTCATATCATTATATATATATATATATATATATATATAACCCAATTTCTCGTCGCTAACAAAATTTCTAAGCTTGACACCTATAAGAAAAGCAAAATGTGATAGAATTTCAGATATAGTCCTAAAGAAATGTGCTCCTGAGTTAAATGTGCTCCTCTTAAAACTATATCTATTGCTTCACTTTTTCCTGCTTTAATACTTGTTGGAAATCTTCTCTAGTTCCAGTTTTTAAGAACTTTGGAGAGTCCTCTGATCCCTTCTAATTAACGCCTTATTAGTCTCTTACCATTTTTGGCAAGGTATTCGAGGCCATTATCAATGCTGAAATAGATAGACATCTCATAGATATGCATCTAAAACCCTTTTCTTTGAGAAACTATATGGCTTCAGTTTTGCCAGGTCTACCGCTGATGTCATAACAACCATCACTGAATATATATAGCAGGCACTTGTTAAGAAAAGCGAAACTCAAGCTTTTGCATGGATATATCGAAAGCGTTTGACATTCTGGCCTTCTATGCAAGCTACAGGGCTACGGTATTTTTGGACGATATTTTGATTTAGTCAAATCGTTCCTATCAAATCGTGAAATAAAGGTTGCTTTGAACGAGCAAGATTACAGGTCATTACATATGAACATGGACATCTCCCAAATATCTATCGTAGGTCTTTCGCTTTTCCTGATCTTCATGAATGATCTGCGAATGCAATCAGTTCCCAAGTATGCATCTATGCAAACCATTTACCCCCATCTTCATAAGAAATCTGCTATATCTGACAAAGAAAACCTCTTGACTGCTCTTGGAAAGAACCTCCAACATGTGATGGATTAAGGTAGGAAATATCTAGTGAAATTGAATGCTTCCAAAACGATGCGACTCTCTTTTAAACACGATAGAGATCCTTTCCTACTTTTCATCAATATGGATGACGTTAGTCACCCAGAAAGCAACACGCTGCATCTTCTCTCTCTCTCACTCACTCAACCGATTTCAAATGGAATGACGAGATCTAATCAATAGCTACATCTATCGTTAAGTAGGTTTGGTTACTGTGCGGAGTTTTTCTCGTCAGTATCCATCTTGCACATTTATAAATCTGCCATTCGTCCGGGCATTAAGTACTGTCGCAATAACTCATCGGTTGCTTTTGTTATTTATCTCTGGGTTCTCGACAAATTCCAAAGGAGGATCCGCAACATAATTGATGCCGATTTAGCAGCTCGACTTCAGTCATTTTTTCACCGACGGGATGTAGCTTCCTTCAGTCTTTTTTACAAATATTTTCACGGATCCTGCTCGGATGAGATTCTTACCCTGGTGCTTCTAGCACATTGGAATGAAACAGTCACACACACATAGACACACACACACACACACACACACACACACACACACACACACACACACACACACACATATATATATATATATATATATATATATATATAGCATAATGATGATACACGTATACTGTCTTAATATGTATAGGCAAAAAATACTAAAAAGTTTTAAGTTTAAAAATGTATTTTTTTGACAGTATTTATTTATTTCTATTATTATATATATATATATTTGATATTTCAAAACGACCTCGGCCTTTCATCAGAAACAAATGATTTTTCAAAAAATACGTTTTTAAACTTAAAACTTTTTATTAATTTTTACTATATATATATATATATATATATATATATATATATATATATATATATATGGTAAATAAAAAGATAATATAGCATAAGTTATATGTTATGATATGTTATGTTTGATGTTAATTAAGTTATATTATCGTTCTATTTACATTGCATTACCATATGTGATCTATCTATTTTAGTTTTAGTTATTTTATTGACAGAAAATGTTTTAGCCGTGTATTAACTTTTAATATTTATTTTATTTTACTCTTAATTTGCTGATGGTAATTCTAAATTAACATATTTTATATAGTTTAGTTTTTATTATTATAATTTATACTATTAACTCGTTTTAATTTAGTTTTTATATTGCTTCTCACTCATTTTACCTTCTTTAAAAAATTCTTTTTGTTCGAGTTACATTTCAAATTTGAATTCCAGTATTTGCGTCATTTTTCATTGGCTTATCTTTTCTTGACAGCTTCTCATTTGTTTTTTTTTCTTTACTGTCAACTTCTTTTGTCTCTTTTTATTTGTTATGCTTTCTTTTTTCTTTTTGACTTGCATTTCCTTTTCTTGATTTCTTTCGATTCTTCTCTGTTTCTTTAGTTTTCACTCTTTCTTTAGTAAACATTTTACCATGTACATAAATTTTCAAAACATAGAAAATGAAGTTCAAACTTTGTGAATTAAATTTTAAATAAAGCTTATATTGACATAATTACTAACTACTCGAGGAGACATTCTTTTTTCAATGTCGGAATAAAATGTACAATTTTGTAGTAGTATTTACATGTTCCAATGTAACTGTTAAATAATAGGTCTATTTTCATATTGAGCCCAGCTTGAAATTAATATTTTGAACATTCCAATTTCATTTATAGGATACAAATCCTATACCATCTAACAATTAGCTAAAACGCAAAAAGCAAAATTGCATAGCCGCATAATCGGATTCAAATGACTAAAAACATTTTGGAAAAACCCAGACTGTAAATTTCCCAAGTCAGTGTGAAAAGTAAAATTCTGGATCCTGATTTGATAGGAAATAGAAAACTGATAAATGACGCCAGTCATTTTTTTTTTCACATCTAAAAATAAAAAAGCTTGCTGGAGCCGGTCACACTTAAATTTACTGCTTAAACCACGTTTATGGGAGCATTAATCTGAAGGAAGGAGAGACAGAGGAAGGCAGCGGATAACATATTTGCAGGGCCTGATCAGGTGGATGACGGAACGGGGGTTGCCAGGAGCAACAGGAGCAAACATACTAAGAGCCACAAGGGATAGGGAAAAGTGGAGAGCCATGATCGCCTACGTCCTGAAGGGACAGGGCACATCTGAAGGAGCGCACACAATATAAAGAACAAATTTCAAGAAGCCGACCCGGACGTAATGCAGCGTTACAAATCCATTCTACAGGGTGAGAAATAACGTGAAACAAATAAAAAAGAAATTTACGTATCGCAGTTGGAGTGTCCTGTTGTTGTATCTGTTGTTTTCGTTGGCGGCATGGAGTGAAAATGAAGAAAGGCAAATTGGAAGAGGAGGTAGAATGAATATGTGACGTACACTTACGTCCGTGTTGGTGTGTTGAAATTTATTTCTTACATTTTGCGCGGTCCTTCATATTATCGTTCTCATCTCGGTCTGATTTTGACCCGTCACAGAAAGTGGTCTAAATAATGAAATTTATCAGGCTCCAGCAGGCATTTCGATTCTTTAGGTATGAAAAAAGTTTTAAATTGCGTCAAATATAATTTTTCTATTTCCTATTTAATCTGCTTCTAGAATTTTAGTTTTCACATTGACATGTACAATTCGCCTTTGTCTGGGTTTTTCCAGAATATTTTTCGTCGTTTGAATTCGATTTTGAAGATGTGCAATATTGCATTTTGCGCTTTAGTTAATTCTTAGATAATATAGGATTTGTGTTCTATACATTCTTCATTCGTTTATATATATATATATATATATATATATATATATATATATATATATAAGAAAGAAAAATTTTATATATATATAAAATTTATATATATATATATATATATAAATATATATATATATATATATATATATATATATATATAAGAAAGAAAAATTAAGACAGACACGTTATTCATGGTGAATCGGAAGTGTGGGCCTATTTCAGGCGAACCATCATCAGATTCCGTCTTTATTTAACAAAAGATTTTACACGATTTTTACATTCGTGTAAAATCCTTTGTTACATAAAAATAGAAGCTGACGATGGTTCGCCTGAAATAGGCCATAGTTCCGATTCACCATGAAATAAGACGTCTATCTTAATTTTTCTTATATTTGTTCTATATATATTTATATGCATATATGCTTAGATCTCTCTTAGAGAGTTATCTTACCACTGTATGTACAGGATTTTGGATTCTGCTATACCCACACTACATGCTGATATATATATATATATATATATATATATATATATATATATATATTTAAATGAATGTATATATATAAAGAGATCTTAATTATATATAAATATATGTATAGAAATATATATATATATATATATATATATATAGAAATATATGTATATATATATATATATATATATATATATATATATATATTAGTCATCCACATACAAGCCTGTTTCGCTGTATCACAGCTCATCAGTGTAGCTAGACGCATTCACTCGCCTCTGGCCGAGATCGAATCTCGACCGATTTGGTGCCAGTCGGGGGTCTCTACTTCCTAAGCCATTGACGCATGGTATCAGAGAAGGGAAATTTTAACGTGTTGTATATCAGCAGTGTTTACACACGCCAGTTCTCGATAGAACTCAATTCATTTCTGGAGAGTCACGCATATATATATATATATATATATATATAAGAAAATATTTATAAATATAAATAATATATATATATATATATATATATATATATATATATTTAAATAAATTTATATATATTAATATATATTTAAATAAATTTGTATATAAGAGTATATATCTAAATACAAATAAATGGTCGGTTAATTATGCAGAGACAAGAATTTTGTCCCATCTGAATCCATCCTGCACATATATAAATCTACCATCCGTCCGTGTATGGAATACTGCTGCCACATTTGGCTAGATGTCCCTGCGATTCACCTCGGATTCTTGACAAGGTCCAACGGAGAATTTTTATTGTGATCGATACAGTTTTGGCAGCTTGGCTACAGTCGCTCTCTCACCGGCATGGCATTGCTTCCCCGTGAATCGTCTACAAACACTTTCACGTCTTTTGCTCCAATGAACTTAGCTCACTGGTGCCCCCAATATATGAATTTACACGACCTACTAAGCTAGCAACTAGGTTCCCCACTTTTACAGTGAAACCGTGAAAACGAAACCTCAATTTCTATTCTAATAGCTTCTTTTCTCGCACTTCCCGCCTGTGTAATTTCCTTCAATTTGCTTCCCCAAGAGCTACAACCTCCAGGAATTTAAATGTAGGGTCAATAGACATCTCTTATCTCACTAACTCTCATCCATTCTCTCAAGTTTTTTCTCCATCCACTTCACCCCATTACACCGATATTATCATCCGTCTATTACCCTCCTCCTGACATCCCCTATAACTAACTCCTCTTTCTCATCGCTTTTCCTATGTAACCCCTGTGCAACAGTGACAGTAAAACTGCCTTTCTTCGGGTGAAATGATAAAAAAATGTAAAATATGTACAAATATATATATATATATATATATATATATATATATATTAAATATATTTATATATATATATATATATATATATATATTAAATATATTTATATATACATATGAGTATTCTTATAAATATTTATATAAATATTTATATATATATATATATATAAATATTTATATAAATATTTATAAGAATACTCATATGTATATATATATATATTTATACATATATTTAAATATATATACATGTAAATATATTCACACACACACACACACACACATATATATATATGTGTGTGTGTGTGTGTGTGAATATATTTACATGTATATATATTTAAATATATGTATAAATATATATATATATATATATATGAGTATTCTTATAAATATTTATATAAATATTTATATATATATATATATAAGAATATATAAATATATATATATATATAATATATATATATATATATATATATATATATATATATATATATATATATATATATATCGTATCACCCCGAGCAAGGAGGTAACACCACTGATGGGAAGGGTGCTACATAAGAGTAAAAAGATTAGATAGGAGGACAGTGAAGAGAAAGAAAAAACAGTTAGAAAGGAGCAAGTGAATGATGGGAATAGGAGTTGTAATGACAGCTGCAAAGGTGAAGAGAAAGGAAACGATATACAGAGTTGTGTGGAAAGAACTAGAGTCAAGTGGTTAAGAAATGAGTATTGACATTGCCTTTAAATTCCTGGAGGTTGAAGGCATTAGACAAGCAAATATATGGAAGCACGTTTCACAGGCGGGAAGTGCAAGAAAAGAAGCTGCAGGAGTAGAATTGTCGTCTGCATTTGTCGTCTGCATTGATCTAACTGTGCATGGGTGACACCCAGTTGCCAGTCTTGTTACACGAGGAAACACCTGTTGCAGGGGAACCAGTGACTTAAGTTCGTTGGAGCAGAAGCCATATATTTGAATAATAATAGTATACATATGTACACACCCTCATATGTATATTTATTAATTTACGTCACTATATATCTGTAATATATATATATACTTTTAAATATATTTATAATTTATATATATGTGTGTGTGTGTGTGTGTGTGTGTGTGTGTGTGTGTGTGTGTGTGTGTGTGTGTGTGTAAATATATATATATGTCTGTGTGCGTGTGTGTGTGCATAGGATTCGTTCTAACAATAAAACTCTTCTTTGACTGAAGTCTTTTCATAACAAAACGCGATTCATTCTTCCGTCTTTTTATTCTCTCACTCAGGCTGTCTCACTCTCTCTCTCTATATATATATAACTTTCTCTCTTTCTCTCTCACACACAAACTCAAATAGCCCTTTTTTAATCTTAGTGTCATCTAAACAACTCTATGTACCTTGATATGCGCCCTCTAAAACCAACAATCGATTAAATATGCTGGTTTTAGATCTAAGATTTCCAACGAAATCACGATAATGTCCAATTAAATAAATAGCTTGAATGCGCTTATTCACTGGTGAATAGTTCTAACAAACGCTTTAGTCAAAGCGCAAATAAATACGAAGGCGCACGGGTTATATACAATTCTCGTATCTTTGAGATCAAAAGCAATGTCCAAAAACACGAAATCACGAAAAAAGGAGCAAGATATGCTTATTAACTGGTATACAACTTCGTCGGTCGCAAGTTTCAGATGTCTTAGTAACTTCTTAATTAGCTTTGCTATTGAAAATACCATACAGACCAGCAAAAGGTCCACATCACCAATCAGGCACTAATATACACACAAGTTTAACTACTCATGTATACATATACATACGCCTACTATAGTAATCATATATATAAGGATTGGCACAGGTAAATAGAACTATTGAAATAAAATCTGCTTTAACATATATATATATATATATATATATATATATATAGTCATCTGCAGACACATCTGTTTCGTTGTATCAGAGATCATCATTACGGTTAGATATCTGATTGCTTTTAGCTAGGATTGAAATCCGGCCGATTTGACATAAATCGGGGATTCTGCTTCTGAGCTATGGGCGCTTGGTAGAAGAAGGCAGACTTTTAGTGTGTAATATACCATATAAATATAGCCAGTTGCTAAGAGTATTCTAATTCATTAGTAAATGAACGATGCGTAGATCCTAGTGTAGCTACTGTTTTTTTTTAAATCCTACCATTCTTCCAGAGTGCTCAATCAGGGTGTGAGTGCGTAAATATATATATATATATATAAATATATATATATATATATATATTGAATTCCGAAACGACAGCCACTTACACAGAGGATATGGGACAAGTCTCTTTCCGCTCTATCGTTATTTCCACGTGTTCAAACAAACTACATTACTTAGATTCGGCAATATCATTCCCACTCCCAAGAGGGTGCTTCACCGATTAGTAAAATTTTAACCAATAGAATATATAGATGCACGCACACAGAAATAGATATATAGAGATAGATATGTACAGACAAACTGAGATAGATATAGGGGCAGCATAAAAGATTAGTGCTAGAAACAGTGGCAGAGATATAGAAACAGAGATTCTCTTACAGAGGTAAATATAAATATCGAGATTGTTTTAGACAGATAATTATAGATATATAAGCATGTATATAAATTTTTAGAGATTGAAATATTACTATACGATAGAGATACAAAGATATAGATAGGGAGAGTGAGAAATAGATACTTATGTTTAGATATATAGCAATAAATTGATTGAGAATATGATATAGGCACACAGAGACAATAATATATGTTTGGGCAGCAATCTTTCATTTAAAATTATTTCGTTAAAAACGACCGACAAGGAAGATATTATTTTTTTCCAGTATTCTTACATGTTTCCTTTTAGCTGGACATGAGGAATGTAAAAAATGTTTCAGCCTCTTCACAGGCCATTTTCAAGGATATTATTTTTCCGGTGTTGTTATGTTCTCATGTTTGACTGTAACGTGAATTCTCGTTTTAGTGTTTTTTTTTAATATTTTTATTTCTTAAAGAGAGTTCTTTAAAGCTGTTACGAGATGTGCACCAGGGATCATGAGAGCGACTGTCTATTTAAAAAAAAAAAAAAAATTAAAAACTCCTTTTGCACTGTTAAATGGTGTAAAGTTGATGGCACGAGAAATTTGTTTGATATATAGTTCCTCTCTTATAGCAAGGTGCCTTTGATATTGTGATTTAAATAGTATTTGTGTATTTTCAACAAAAACTTTTCTTATTTGTTCTTGTAAGTTATGGGACATAATAAATGTTTCGTTTATTGCACTATTATTACTAGATAGGTGACATGCGAGACATCTACTCAGGGAAGTGGTTGTATGACCTACATAGGTAATTGAAGAAGCGCAATCTCATACAGGATATTGAAATTTATACGTTATACTAGTCATCATTAGTTTAGATTGATAAGGTTATTATTATTAGAAATAACAACGTTTGCAGTCTTCCATTTTCTAAAATATATTTTAATTTTACATGATGTTGGGAAACTACTGCGGATATATGGTGTTTAACAGCTTTTTCCATAGACAACACGTCCTATTTATAATTACTGTGCATTTGGCTGCAAATAACTAAGTTGATGGTTTCTTGTGTGTTATTTTTAGTGCTAGTGTCATGTATTTTTGCAAGAATAATTTTATTTGTTTATCAATGATGTGGTTGAGAAAATAATGTTGACTAGTGTTTGTTTTATGTGTTTATTTTGCTCAAAAATATACATTCTGATGAAGAATTTTGATGTGTTTAATTTAAGAAGTTCGTTATTACTGCTATTTTATGTCTTTCTGGGTATTGACTGTCATAATTCAGAAGACAAGAGATTTTAATGTTTTTTATACAGATAACTAATAAATTTGTTGACCTTTAGCTGTATATAAACTTAAAGAAACGGGATTTTGTTATTAACTATGAGTTCATAAGTAAATTTCAGCAAGGAGTTATTTTTAAAATTTAATTTTAGATTTGTGTTTTCGTCTATATTCTATTTTTAAAACAAAATGTCGTCGACGTATCTTGTGTAAATTTCCGATTTGTCGGTTGTTCTCAACACTTAGATTTGATATGCAATATGTAAAAATTTGAGAAAGTCGAACTCAGTGAGTTTCTCATATTGACACCGTACCGTTAGTTTGTATCTAGATGTTACTATTATTGTCTGAAAATGTAGTTTGTTTGGTGCACGCGGTAAGTAATTACCGAAGAATCGCTGGTTGGAGTTTTGGAGGATGGATCGATGGGTGTTTGCAAACGCAGTCGCTAATCATAGACAATGTTTCGTCAACTGGGTCGTTAAGAAAAACGTTGCCAACATCTAGTGAAGCTAGAATGTTGCTTTTGGCATTGGTAACTTTTAATATATGCAGGAATTTTTTAGTTGAAAAGAGATACAGAGATAAATGTATAGAAATGAAGAGGTATAAATAGACATGGATATATATAGATAAAATGGCATATAGAGAGATATACAGATAGAGGAATATATAGATATAGCGACTTATATATATATAAACCGACAGAAACTGAGATATGTAGATATAGACAGATAGATATCGATAGAGAGCGATAGCCATAGAGACATATATTCAATTCTGGAAATGAGTACAGTGACAGAACGATGATAGATAGAAAACACTAAAATATGCCATATATACTCGTGATCATATATATATATATATACAATACATATATATTTCATATATATGCCACTTGAATTTGATCTTATGTGCTTTTTTTAATAACATCCTAGGGTCTACTGAATAGGTATCATGACGGCACCTTCTCCAAATATTCAATCATTTCATAGGCTACTTTATAGTGAGATGGAGAAATAATTGGAATTTACATGTAGTGAGGTTATTAGTCCAATGTGTATTTGTATATAAGCTTGCCTATAAATATGCATACCTCTCTGAGCCAATGATTATAAATTTATACACGCTTTTTCATGTTCCTTCCCAATATTATTTGTAACATTTTTAGTAATTATATTTTATTTTCCCTTTTTATTCATAAATTTGCTTTTCGAATTTTCGTCTAACTCATATATTCTCAGTCCCTCTCCCATTCAATCAGTATATGATGCAAATTTAAAAGTGTGACCGCAGCTCAACAAAGCCTTAATTTGACAGTATTCATAATGCAGAGTGTAGTTCGGTAGATCTTCCTTTTTTTTTTTTGTTATTTACGAAGTTTAGATAAGATATAGCACAGGGCCATATTCATAAAAGGCAATGAGAATTTAATACCCTATTATTTTTAAATAAATTTAAATGTATAGTAACAGATGACGAAAGATGTGACGCAGAGATCATTCTTATAGAGACGGATACCTTTCAGGGACTGAACAACGTAGTAGTTATATGAATATTTGACAAAAAACGTGGGCTACAATTCTGTGTAAATATGTAAGTTCCAGTATGGCCGCGTATTCTATAGGATTTCATCGAAAAATGCATATGAGGTTTGAACCGACAATTATGTAGCAAAAGGAGGCGAAAAAACTGGAGATAACATATAACTAATAAGAAAGATTATGAAAAAGGCGAACGGAATTATACTTAGAATAGAAAAAAAAAGTCAAAATTCCTGAGAAACTTATCGACTAATGAGTATTTGGAGAATTATAAACTCACAAGACATATTGAGGGAAAGAGGTGCAGAATGAAACAACGCATGACCTATCTAATAAATTGATTTTAATGTATGTTGGTATAGGGACTGGGAGGAAAGTTAAAGGGACTATCTATCATTAGAACTACAAACATAGGAAGTTGTGCATAGTCATAATCTATGTCGTAACGAAACAGGGAAAATTATATATATTTATTAAGCAAAATCAATTCAAGCAAAGCAATGAATCCACTAAAACAGAATGAATTATTTATTTGGAGTGGGAAAATTAGAAAGCATAAACATTGGTAAGGAACGAGAACAAAAGAAGGGTAATCAAAATGATAGTAGATAGCGAGTTACATTGCATACCAATTTTTAAAGATAAAAAGTAATACAAAACGAAAGAAACACTTGAATTTTATGTACTTTCTCTTATTTTCATTCAAATTAGATCGTTGGTTTGAAACTATAGAAATTATTCATTTTTATGGTTGTAGACTTGAACCATTCTGATGTTTCTTATATACAAAAATAACTGTTATTTGTTACCTGTTGCGATAATGAATTTAAATGTATATTGGCTTTTTTGTTATAGAATATTACGTATTACGATTTTTTCATTGGAAGAAATTAGTTAGAAAATTTAAGTTTAAAGTCATTTTTAAATCAATTTTTTACTGAAAAGACTATACAACTTAAGATTTTGTTTTTGGGAAATAACGTCTGCATATTTTCTTCTTCGAGATGACTATAGAATTTCACATTTTGTAGCGTATATAAATACACTTGCCATTAAATATTTAAAAGAGTTTTTGATATACATTTCCTCATCAACACAATAGTTTCACTTCTGACGATTTTCAAATATTGTATCTATTTTACTAAATTATCCGGGATTTGTTATTTTCCACGTATTTTTTGACGGAATGTGTACTGTCGACACTATTATTTAAATCTCAATTTCTTTTGTTTATCAGATACATTCACTTGCATAAATAATATGATTTCTATACTTATATCGCAAAGTCGCACTATGTTCTTAACATTTTAATTGTAAAATTTACACAACCGCCGAAATATTTACTGTTTCGTATATTCATTCATATACCTGAGAGAATGAACGTTTACTTTCTTGTTTGTATTACTTATTAAACAAGAACACTACTAATTAAAGCAAAATGGCTCATTTAATAAACAACAATAAAGGAAAATCAAAATTGAAGAGATCAAAATATATTCATTGCAGTTGCTGTTCAAATATCTACGAAAATGACACAGATTAAGTATAGCTACAAAGGAACTTAAATGTGAACTCTATTTCTTATACCAAGCTTGTTGAGTTTAATTAACAAAAGGAAGCCATCTCTGATTATGCTAAATTCATCAGCTACACTTGAACTTATTTACGAAATATTTTATGTTTATTTTCTGATATTTTTATTGACACTCTCGAAATCTGGTTAAATAACTGAAGCATTTACTGTATATGGCAAATAGTTAAATATTTAAAATTGAATGTAATTTTTAGGTTTTCATTAAACTATTTTTCTTACACTTATGACTGTGTCTTTCGATTGGTATTATTTACTCATTGTCGCATTATCTATTTCTCGGATAAGTACTAATTACAGGCGATAGTGATTTGGTTTTTACAGTTTATTTCTCGTAAGTTACGACGTTAGTAGTAAGCGTAGGGCATTAGCAATCATCTACAAGTTTACCTTATAGACAAACAATGTACATATGTGGCGGGGTTGCATTAGTACGCAGAGATGCGTGTGAGCATTTTTTTTATTTGCATTTTTTCCACCAAGTTCATGTAAATATAATTAA